>RJWM01024876.1:0-30127 GCA_004363535.1 Dasyprocta punctata | reverse complement strand
GAGGGGAGCTTTGAAAACTGCTTTGCGTGGGGAGAGGGATGCAGGCTGCTGGGGTCCAGTGTCGGATTCTCTCTTGGTCTTTCTGTGTAGCCTTCCATGGTGTCAGCCTCGATTTAGGCTGGCCAGCAACCCCCAGAGCCACAGCCTCCGCAGCTCGAGTCTAGAGGGACAGACACAGAAAGAAGTCCCCCAGGGTTCCAGGCCATCACCTGCTGCCTGAGCCCTGCTCGTTTATGAACCAATGGATGTGGTCAGGGCCGTGGAATGGCCTAAGGAGCTGCGTCAGTTTCCCTAAATAAGAAGGAAAGTCCAAGGGCTACATGGAACTCTGGCCTCTGTAGCATCCTTTGGTCACTGGGACATCCTTTCTTTAAACTCTCAGTTCTGAACAGTCTGTGTGAGCATGGAAGAAACGGAGAGAAAGAATATCGAAGAGGTGGTATGCTGGCCCAGACTCCTTGCCGGAGCATCTGGCTTGCCGAGCCCCTCTCAGCTGTCAGATGTAAAGACGATTCTCGCCTCCCTGATACCTCTTTCAATGAGGTCCTCTTTGCCGCAGTTCGCCAAGGAAGGCTTCAGTGCTGTTTACCCAGAGCCCTGCCTGGCCCATGCTGGGACTTCTAAGGAGACGCAACAAGTTCCCCCCAACATCTCCATTGGGTTCCCAAATAGAGATGACAGCAGGAGTGCCGAGAGAAGCCAGGACGCCCCGTTACTGAAGAAGGGAAGTTGGGGGTGTCACCTAGTGAAGGACCACATGGCACTGCAAGCCAAACCCCAAAGTGACAGTCGGAGACAGATGCAGCCCGCCAGGTTCAGAGCGCCCTAGGCTGGGGAGACTCGTGTGCTCGCTGCAGCCAGATGGGCCTCAAGACTGAGAGCTGAGGAGCAGGCCAGGAACCTTGGTTATTCTGCCCAGACTTACCAACTCTCCAGGCGAGGACGGTTAGAGGAGAGGAGAGGGGCTGGGGAATCTGCGGAGCCCCCTCTGCCAGGAAACCGGTGGTGAGCATCTCTCCTAACAGGATGGAGTCTCTACTCTTCTGTCTGCTCTGCCTTGCAAAAAAATTATTTACACTGCACATCCTGTTTGCTCCACATTTGCTCATCTAACAACATGTCATGAATATTTCTCTATAGCAATGTATATGCTACATTTCTCTAGCTATGTTTTATTCCTTTGCTTATCATCTTTTATTTATTTATTTACTTTTTGTACCGACAATCAAACTCAGGACCTCGTGCTTGCCAGGCAGGTGCTGTCCCACTGAGCTATATCCCGGGCCCCATTTATATTAATTTTTTTTTGTTATTTTATTTTTTTGAGACAAGGTCTAGCTATGTAGTCCAGGCTGGCTTTGAAGTTAGTATATAGCCTAGGCTGGCCTCGAACTCAGAGAGATTCTCCTGTCGCAGCCTCCCAAGTGCTGGAGTTGTAATTTTAAATTTTTGTTTTTATTAGTATGTGTTTGCAGTATGTAATGATTACATTCATCATGGGGAACTGGTATATACACATAACACATCTTAATTCTTTTTATGTACCCTCTCTCCCCTCTGCTGTCATCTCTAAGTTCCCTGATTTATCATAACTTATTAAAAAAATTCTAGGTTTAACTATTTAGGTTCTGTCCAATTTTTTTCCTATTCTAAATGCTGTCCATGTATTCTCCCCCATCCCTGATGAATTCCTAAGATTATTCACAGAAATGAGATGGTCAGTGTTAGAAGTAATTGTTGGTTCAAAGAAAATGTATATTAAAATTATTTTTTCATGCTGGGGATTGAACCCAGATACAGCCCCAGCCATTTAAAAAACATTATTTTGGACAGGGTCTTTGTAAGTTGCTCAGGCTGGCCTCAAAATTGCAATCTTCCTGCCTCAGCTTCCTGAGTAGCTGGGATTATTGACATGCCCTTCTCTAGCTGGCTATTTTAAGGTTTTTAAATGTATTTTCCAAATATATTTAAATATATTTAAACATTGTGTCAAAAAATATTTTTTTACCAGTGAGATGGACAAAGGTTTCTGTCCATTTGAAAAGTATTGTATGTTGAGAAAACATTGTTTTAATTAGTGGTTTTTTTTTTTTTTTGAGACAAAGTCTCACTATGTCACTATGTAGTTTAGGCTCATTTTGAACTCACCAGACTGGCCTTGAACTTGTAGTGATCCTCCTGCCTTGGCCTCTTAGGTGCTGGGATTACAGATGTACACCACTATCACCATGCCTGGTTTTTCTTTTCTTTTTTTTTTTTGAGACAGAGTCTCACTATGTATGCAGATTGACCTTGAATTTACAATCCTTCTGCCTCAGTCTTCCCAGTACTGGGATTACAGGTGTGTACCACCACCCCTAGTCAATGATTTGCACTTGTTGACTAATAAAGTTAGATATTACTTTTTTTTTTTTGTATCAGGAATCAAAATCAAGACCTTGTGCTTACTAGGCAGGCACTTATGCCACTGAGCTATATTCCCGGCCCTAATACTACTTATATGTCATATATTTATCATTCATTTTCCTTCTCTGGTTTACTTTTCTGATGGGATGTCTCCTTCCCTTCTCTGTTTCTCTCTGTCTCTTTCTTTCCTTCTTTCTTTTCTGTATTGGGGATTGAAACAAGAGCCTTTGCACTGAGCTGCATCCACAGCCCTTTAGTTTTTATTTTGAGGTAGGGTTTCAAAAAGTTTCTAACTTGTCAGAGCTGAGCTTGAGCTTGCAATCTTCATGCCTCAGCTTTCCAGAGTGCTGGGATTACAGGTGTGCATTACCATGCCTGGCAGTGTCTTTTTCTTGAATAAAGAGTTCTTTTCACGTTAAGGATGTCAACCTGTGTGTAATTATTTCTCCCATTTGTAGTTTATATTTTAATTTTCACTTCTCTGACCTACAAAATATTTTCTTTATATAATCATACACATCAATTTCACCTTTCATGGTTTTTTCTTTGGTACTTATATCTGCAGGATTTTAAATTAAAAAAACTTTTTTGTTTTTGTTTTTTTTTTGAGATAGGGTCTTGCTGTGTAGTCCACGCAGGGCTTGAACTCACTATGTAACTCAGGCTGGCCTTGAACTCAAAGTGATCCTCCTGCCTCAGCCTCCCAAGTGCTGGGATTGTAGGTACCCATCACACAACCAGGGTAATTTTTAAAAAATAGGTTGTTAGAACTCTGTGAAGCTCTACATGTGGGAATTATGCTTTTTCTAAGTATTCTGCACCTTTATGGTACAAGTTAGGGCTCACTGGAGGGGCAGATTTAGTATAAAAATCTATCTGATATGTAAAGGGGTTGGAAAGTAGGACCACAGTGACCACCAGCATGGAGAGCTGGCGGAGGCAGTAGGATGTCAAAGGCGCTCACTGCGCTCTGCTGGGAGTCCCTGAGGGAAAGCAAAGGGTCTGCTCTGCAGGCCGCAGGACCTGCGTCGGCAGCTGAAGGACCTGGAGACGACGTCCAGACGTGATGAAGACTGGAGTTCGTCTAAGAAACAGAAGTGAGACTCTCTCCTCCCCTCTTCCCTCCATCTGGGCTGTGAGCCCACCCTCACCCGCTTCAGCCTGCAGCTTACAAGGCACCATGCGGACCCCCAGGGCTGTGCGCCCCCGACCCACTAGGCGTTTCTTAATCTATGCAGGTCAATGCCACAATTAGCTAATATGTTTACTCACTGAAGTTTTCTTTTCTTTTCTTTTTTCTTCTTTTCTTTTCTCTTTGCTCCATTCATTCTTTTTTTTTTTCTTTTTTCTTTTAGGACAGGGTCTTGCTACCTCTTTTAGGCTGGCCTTGAACTCACTGTGTAGCCCAGGCTGGCTTTGAACTCACAGCAATCCTCCTGTCTCAGCCTTTTTGGAGTGCTGTGATTAGAAGTGTGCACCACTCTGCCCAGCTCAAATAATTTGTCTTCCAGGGCTTTCACAGATGTTATTTGTTCTCCCTTGGGTGTGTAAAAGAACACTTGAAATCCTTGTGCAAACGCCAACTGTACAGGAGAGTTCGCACTGTCCTCTTCAGTTCTGTGCATCCCTGACTGAAAGTTAATCACCCACTTAGGGCTGTCGGGGTTTAAATGCTAATTCCCCAATGAGAATTAATTAGAAGATCCTGTGCTCAGGCAGTTGATAAACTCACATGTTAAGCTCCATAAAGGAGTAGATTCCATGATTCCTGCTCAGGGGGAGATTCTGTAACCAGGCTAGAAATTACCAGGGCCATCACCAAGCTCTCTCCTCTGTTTCCTATTGATTATGAGCTCTAATCATGTGGAGACCAGTGGGAACTGGGCAGGGGAAGGAGGGCGGTGGAGACCTTGCTGAGGCTGCTGGTCTCCTAGAACTGCGACTGCTAACCTCACTGACCCCATGGATTAGTGACTGTGTTGTCACTGGGGCTTGGGACTGAATCCTGTAACTTGTCCTTGGGATTTGGTCTGCTGTCTCTATTACATCTGCAGGGTCTGGGGCTGGCTGCTGTATAGAGCATCCTGTACTGGGATGCTACTCCTCTCCTTATTAAGTTGAGAGACGCCACTTATCATAGTCCTGCTGCAGTATAAGTCCCAAGGTTTCCCAAAGATGGAGGGGGGGATTCACCAGAGGCCAGGAATGCATCCTTTTTTTTGTGTGTGTGTGTGGGGGTGTCTCCAAATAGCCAGCTCAGAGAGGGTGGTTACTTTTATGCAAATCTTCCTGGAAGCTTTGTTGGAGGAAGTCCAGGTTTGTGTGTTTATTTTCAAGGGAGTTGTATTTTTCCAGGTCTTGATATAACGCACTTTACATCTCACATGAAGGATACTTCTGTGGAATGACCACTCCTGGAATGGCTTAGGAAATCTGAGACTTTTCTCTTACTTGTTTAATAAGAAGCATGGGTCTACTAGTAAGTGAATCAGAGCCACAGAAATTGGGGAGTAGAAGGGGGTCTTAGGCAGCCCTGGTAGGGTGTGGTGGTGTAGACACTTGCAAGAACCATAAAGCTATATCTGGGTTTGAGGCTTGGGGGTCTGATGAGATACACAGTCTGTGATGTGGTGTGGATGAATGTGCACGCACACGTGTGTGTGTGTGTGTGTGTGTGTGTGTGTGTGTATGTATGCATGTGTGTCTTCTTGGTGAGTGTTAGAGTGGTGGGTATCTAGAGTATCATTGTGTTAGTTTCCTATGGCTGCTGTAATAAATGACTACAAACTTAGTGGCTTAGAATGATACAAATTTATTCTCTTACAGTTCTGATGATCAAAAATTCTAGAATTGAAATGTTACCAGGGTCGTTTCTTCTGGAGGCTCGAAGCCTCCCAGCTTTTCCTGGGTGCTCATATTCCTTGGCTTGTAGCCCCTTTCATTTTGAGATCCGGTGGAGAACCCTCCATCCATACATCTGCCTCTGACCCTTTGTCTTCTCATCGTCTGTGACTCTGGTAACCCTGGGTCCCTCTCAAAAGGACCCTTGTGCCTACACTGAGCTCCTGGGATAACCCAGGATAACCTATCTCAGCACTGAAAACTTAATCAGAGCAGCAAAGTCCCTTTGCTATGTAAGCTGATGTAGTCACAGGTTTGGGGGATCAGAAGGTAGACAGCTTTGGGGGGCATTATTTTGTTTTCCACAATCAGTATGGCAGATCCATTCACCTCTCACTTTACTGCAAAACCCTCAGGGAGAAACAAGGATGATGATGATGATGAAGCTGATTGACATTATGTTACATTAGATGATGATACACCATTTTCAAAGCACTGATGGCTTAGTTCAAGTTCACACTCAGTTATAGTTGAAGGAATATTGGAACTTTGAGTCAAGATTGCCGATTGTGCTACTTAGCTGTGTGAATTTTAGACAATGTCATCACCCATGTGAGCTCAGGATGCACGTCTGTAAAGGGGAAGAATGTGGCGATCAACAGGAAGAATTAATTGGACCATGAACTATGGAAATTGAGCCTTTTGGAGTGTTTTATGTGACAATTTCCTTTGCAGAAGTGCTTTCCAACTTTTCAGTCTGGAATGAATTTACAAACTTGTCTAGAAATATTTTTGTCTTTATTTTTTGTTCTCCATTAGTGTGAGTTGAAAGAAACAGGCACGGAGATGGGATGAGATAGTTGAGTGATTTATTGGGGAACATGTTTGAGGGGAGGGGCTGGCAGAGACTGAGAGAGCCAGTAGACCACCATCAGATCTCATCTCTGACCTCCGACCTCCAACCTCTGACCTCCAGGCAGGCCAGAGCCTACTGGCTGGAGCTGAGCCTTGTTGGAGGAGATGGGCAGACAGAGACCTTCACATAGCTGCCAGTCAAGAGGGACCCAGAATTGATAATGGGTGACACACAGCCAGGAGCTATTGCCTCCTTAGGTGTTGGCAAGAAGGAGGGAAGGAGAACGGAAAGGAAAGAATAATGGTATGCAACTGTGCATCCCAAAGGACAAGTTCTTTTCATTTACTTCCACTGATAGAACCACTGGAATATGTTCAATCAGTTTTAGTGATTGCACGGCCAGGAGGAAAGGGGGAGAGAGAAGGAAGAGGCCTGGTCTGAAGAGCTCTGGTCTCCCTGTGCGCCCTTTGCTGCTGTCCCCTCCAGCCTCCAATGCAGACTCACAGTCTCCAGCCTTCCAGTGAGCCTCTAGGCTGTCAACTCTAGGTTGGTGCTACATTGCTATTTGTGTGTGTGTGGGGAGGCGGGGGGTTGAGAAAGTGTCTCGTTATGTAGTTTAGGCTGGCCTTGAACTCACCATGTAGCCCAGCTGGGCATGGAGCTCCAACTCTTCTCCCTCAGCCTCCGGAGTGCTGGGATTACAGGTGTGCACAACAATGCCTGGCTATATGGTTCTTTTATTTTATTTTAATTTTTTGAGACAAGGTCTCACTATGTAGCTGAGGCTGACCTTGAACTCACAGCAATTCTCCTGTCTCTGCATCCCAAGTGCTGGGATTACAGCTATATGCCGTCACATCTGGCTTATATAGTTGTTTTCTTTTATATTTTCTTATTCATTTTCGGTTTGTCTTCTTTGTTATTTGTTCTCTTTACTCATCCATCTTAAAATTATAGTTGTTATAGCTAATGTATTGGGGCATAGTTATAATGTAAGAACACATTTATAAAGCAGCAAACATATAGGTATTTCATGATACAAGTTAGAGAGCAATTAGAGGTCTCTGACCAAGTTTCTGCTGCTTCTGCTGAATTCACTTGACCTTGACAGTGTCTAAAGCCCAGCTGCACACCTCTGATAAGCACTGAGTCAGAGTGATTGTCTGTATCTTAAGGTATCCTGGGCTAGTCAAGGACACCTTTAACTATTCTTACCCGTAAGGGCCCCCTCCCTTTGCCCCTGGAATGTTTCTATATTATGATAAACAATTCCTTTGTTTCCACAAATCTGTTCAAGACAGATTTGTCTCAATATATGACTCAATGCATGTAGCCAATTATGTAGCATTTTGTCACTTGCATTGCACTTCCCATTTCTAAATGCTATGTAAACTAAACTCTTTGTAAACTCAGTGCTGTTGCCTCTGGGAATTATCCTGCAAGAGTCTGCTGGCATGAAGATTAAACACTCCCTTTGTATCTCCTCAGTGTGCGAAAGAGTCTTCCTTTCAGTTTGACTTGAGAATTTTCCTGCAATGAATGTATTCACACACATTGAAAATCTCACCAAAGCTATGACTTCTTCAGTCAATAGTTGTAAATATTTTAATGAAGTTAAGAGGAAAAAATAGTGTAATATTTACCCAGACATTTATCATTTCTGCTACTTTTCATTTTTTTTAGTTTCACTGTGTAGTTCAGGCTGGTCTTGAACTCACGATTCAGCCCAGGCTTGACCTTGAACTTGCAGCAATTGTCCTGCCTCAGGCTCTTGAGTGATGGGGATTATAGGTGTGTGCAACCGCTTCTGTGTTTCTTTCAAAGGAAGTCTATCAACAAGAATTCTGTTAGTTTCCTTCAATCTAAGATTGTCTTTTGTCTTAGTCTGTTTTCTGATGCTGTAATAAAATACCTTATAAGCAAAATAGTTTACGAATGAGGAGATTTATTTGGTACACAGTTATGAAGGTCAGAAAGACTAAGAAAATGATGCTGGCATCTAAGAAACTTCACACTGCATCATTCCTGGTAGAAGGAGAGGGAGAGAGAGAGAGAGAGAAAGAGAGAAAGAGAGAGAGAGAGAGAGAGAGAGAGAGAGAGAGAGAGAGAGAGAAAGAGAGAGAAAGAGAGAGGAAAGGGAGGAAGGGAAGGGGGAGAAGAGGAGAAGGGGAGATTGGAGAGGTAGAGGAGGGGCAGGGGGAGACAAACAGAAAAGAGATTGGGCTTAATTAAAAATCCTTTGTCAGGCAAGCACTCAAAATCACAAACTCATTCCCATGTTAATGACATTAATCCATTCATAAGGGTCTGCCCTCAGAGCCCATCCCTTCTTAAATACTGTCGAAATGGCAATTGCATTTCAACACGACTTTTGGAGGAGACATTTAAATTCTAGCATCTTTATTCCTTCCCTTCCTGAAGCATATTTTTGCTGAAAATGGAATTATGAGTTGAGAATTTCTTTTGGCACTTTAAAGATGTTGCACCACTGTTTCTGGGTAGAAATCTGTAGTTTATTGTGTAAATGTAATCTGTTGTTATTTTCTGGATGCTTTCAAGATGTTGTCTTTATTTTTTAATCAGTTTTATCAGGCTGTGTTAAATTTACTTATTGATTTGCTTATTGAATCAATTCTGAATGTTAAAATTTTTCATATTGCAATGAAAGTTCCTGAGTTTTCCTCACCTCTAACTTGTTTTCTTTCTATTCTTCAGACTAGGTAATTTCTATTGATTTACCCCAAAGCTTTTTGTTTTTTTCTTATGTTATCCCTATTCTTGTATTGAGCTCTGTCAATATTTTTTTTAATTACATGTAATGTGTTTTTTCAGGTCTAAAATTTCTGTTTAGTTCTTTTTAATGGAACCCTACAGTTTACTTCTGAGAATGTCTTTTTATTCATTTCAGTAGTGTTTTTACAGTATGGTTACATAGTGTGGTTATAGTGTTGCGGGAAAATTTCCAAGTCAAACAGAAAGGAAGACTCTTTGCACCAAAGAGCTAAGAAGGCAGCATTTAATCTTTATGCCAGAGGACAGCTGCAGGATCATTCCCAAAGGCAACACTGCTGAGTTTACAAAGAGCTTAGTTTATATAGTATTTATTTATTTATTTATTTTTGTGGCACCAGGGATCAAACTCACAACCTCAAGCCTGCCAGACAGGTGCTTTAGCCACTGAGCCAAACTCATGGCCCTCTGTTTTTTGAGGCAGGGTTGCACTATGTAGCTCAGGTTGGCCTTAGCTCACGTTGTAGCCCAAGCCGGCCTCGAACTCACAACACTCCTCCTACCTCAGACTCCTGAGTGCTGGGATTAAAGGCGTGCACCACCACATCCGGCTTATTTATTTATTTTTTTAATGATGTGATAAAGCTTTATTTTAATTTTAGGAGGAATAAAACAAAACAATAAAATAGAACAAAACAAAACAGTGAGAACAATATTGGATCTCAAAAACAAGACAGAAGAAAATCCCCCATAGTTGCTATATTACATATTATTATCCTCTAAATAGATGCTCATACTAGAGGCTATAGGCCTGCAAAGTCAATCAAACAATGCAAGGATGAAGTTGTTTTTTTTACTTCACTTGCTATTGTCTCAGCTTGTGTTCCTCCTTGCTTACCAGAGGGATAGGGCGTGGGCGGGTGGCAGAGTGGTGGGGTAGTACTCTTCTTGTCTCCTGGCCTGTGTGCTGGCTATCTAGTGGGGGAGGCATGGGTTGGCTTCTTGGTTCTCTTCCTGGTCTTCATGGCTGCCTTTGGCTCATGTGAGGGTATGGGTTGGCTTCTTGGTTCTCCTCCCAGCCCATGATTGCTGCTCGCTCATGGGAGGGAATGGGATGGTTTCTTGGTTCTCCTCCTGGCCCACATGGCTGCTGCTGGTTCACATGGCTTCTTGGTTCTCTTCCCAGGCTGCATGGCTGCTGGTGACTCATGGGAAGGTGTGGGTTGGCTTCTTGGTTCTCCTCCCACCCACAACAGCTGCTGGCTCACAGGAGGGCAGGGGTTGGCTTCTTGGTTCAGTAAAGCATTTAGAATTGGGAAGTACAAAGCAAGTGACAAAACATTACATAATTGGCTACATGCATTAAGTAATACATTGATGGGCAGGCTAGTCTTGAACAGATTTGTTGAAACAAAGGAGTTGGTTATCATAATATAGAAACATTCCAGCAACAAGGGGAAAGGGCCCTTACAGGGTGAGCATAGTAAAAGGCGTCCTTGATTAGCCCAGGGTACCTTGTGATGGTTCACATAGGAAAATTCCACAAAGCTAACCCCCAGATCACCCCAGGGTGTGGAAAGTGACTGAGAGAAAGTACAATGAGGTCAGTTTGCCCCTGAAAGAACATACGTATGTTAAAAACAATGTATTTGCTAAACCAAGTTCTTTGTATTGTTCAGTCTGTTACAGATTGAACTCCTTGTTCTAGATTTAGCCAAGAGTAACAGGTGACTGCACTAATCAGGATGTGGTTTTTTGCTTTAAATTCTGCCTGCTGTAAGGGGTCTGTGCTGTTCTGTTATCTCTCTACAGGCAGTTCGGCTGCTGGGCTCGGCTGAATAAATAAAGGCTCCTCTAAATTCACAATTGGCTGCTTGGTTTCCAACGCTGGTTTTGTACCCATACCAACCTTAAGGTATAGGCAATTACTCTGACTCAGCACTTATCAGAGATGTATAGCTGGGCTTTAGACACTATCAAGGTCAATTGAATTCAGCAGAAGCAACAGAAACTTGGTCAGAAACCTCTAATTGCTCTCTAATTTGTATCATGAAATAAATATAAGTTTGCTACTTGTATTGGTTTGATCCTGTGTCCCCCCAAGGTCTCATGTAATTTGAATGGGGCTGAGTCTGGTGTTTATGACTGGTTTTTTGTCTAGCGCTGGGATTGGCATTGTGAATGCTGCACCAGCCCAGGGGTAGAGCCAACATACAGGATAAGGGCGGGAGGAACATGCGTCTTCCATTCGTTTTTGCTCTTTCTTGCCATTGTGCCTTGCTGTTTGCAGCCACCATGAATGGCTGCCCCATCATGCCATGCTGCCTTGGAGCCAACTAAATATGGACTGAAACCTCTGAGAACTGTAAGAAATAAACCTTTCCTTCCCTAATTTTGGGCATCAGGTATTTTGTCTCAGCAATGCATGAAAAGTAACTAAGACATTACTTTATTTTTTATTTATTTTTATTTTTTATTTTTAGTCTGCTACTTTGCAAATGTGTTCTCTTTTAGTCTGATCTCATCATGTTTTTTAAAAAAATTTTTTATCTTAACTGTTTTTTACATACATATACATACACATATACACATGTTTTTCCTTTTAGCTTCTCACACCAATGAGACAATATGATGTTTACACATGTGTGTCTTATTTATTTCACTAATGAGTATGGTCTCGAGTTGCATCTATTTACCTATAAGACTCCAGTTTATCCTTCTTTATGGCTGAGTAGTACTCCATTGTATAAAAATGCCACATCTTTTTTTTATCCACTTCTCAGTCAGTGGGCATTTAGGTTATTTCCAAAATCTGGTTATTACAAATTATGCTGCTATAAACATAAGTGCACATATATTGCTGTGGTATGATTTTTTTCAAATCCATTTTATTTCAAGAATAAAAAGAAAAAAGAACAAGAAAAGAATACAACAAAATTTCAAAACATCAATTAGGGGCAACAGTGGTGCATTATTATTGTTATTCCCAAATCATTCACCCAGTGCACAAGACATCTGCATTCAATTGTCCAAACAATACCAGCACAAATCTTTCTCTTCAGGAAACTCAGAGAAATCAGTAGTATAACTATCTTGACTATTTTTTTGTATACATATACATAAACATATACATGTTTTTCTTTCAGCTTCTCACACTAATGAAACAAGACGATGTTTACACATGTGTGTCTTATTTATTTCACCAATGAGTGTGTTCTCAAGTTGCATCCATTTACCTATAAAAGTGTCCAGTTTATCCTTCTTTATGACTGAGTAGTACTCCATTGTATAAAAATGCCCCATCTTTTTTATCCATTCCTCAGTCAATTGGCATTTAGGTTGTTTCCAAGATCTGGCTATTACAAACTGTGCTACTATAAACATGGGTGCACATATATTGCTGTTACGATGTTTTTAATTCTTCTGGGAAGATATGCAGAAGGGGAATAGCTAGGTTGAATGGGGCCTCCAATCCTAGTTTTTTGAGGAACCTCCATACTGATTTCCACAGTGGTTGCACCAGTCTGCATGCCCACCAACAGTGGAGAAGGGTTTCTTTTTCCATACAGCCTTTCCAGCATTTGTTATTGGTTGATTTCTTGGTAATAGCCATTCTTTCTGGGGTGAGGTGGAATCTCAGTATTGTTTTAATTTGCATCTCTTGAATGACCAGTGATTTTGAACATTTTTTCATATATTTAGTTGCCGCTTGTATTTCTTCATTTGAGAAGTATGTATTTATCTCAGATGCCCATTTTTGGATTGGGTCTTTAAATCTGAGAGGATTGATTTTTTTATTTAGTTCTTTATATATTCTTTATATATAGTTCTTTGTCAGAGGTACAGCTGGCAAACATTTTCTCCCATGTTGTGGGTTGTCTCTTCACTCTGTTGGTGGTTTCTCTTGCTGTGCAAAAGCTTTTCAATAGGGTCAGATTCCAGTTGTTGATTTTTTTGTGATAGTTCTTGTGCAATTGGGGTTTTGTTCATAAAGTCTTTGCCTACACCAATATCTTCAAGAGTTTCACCTACTCTATCTTCCAGCAGATTTAATGTTTCTGTCTTAATCTTAAGATCTTTGATCCATTCAGATTTTAGCTTAGTACATGGTGAAAGATATGGGTCCAGTTTTGATCTTCAGCATGTGTAGAGCCAGTTTTCCCAGCACCATTTATTAAAGAGGCTGTCCTACCAGTGAATGTGTTTGGCACTTTGGTCAAAGATAAGGTGGTTTAGTGTGTCTGGAGTTGTTTCTGCATTTTCTAATCTGTTCCATTGGGTTTTGATTTTTTTTTTTTTTTTTGCCAGTATCACACTGCTTTTTTCATAGTAGCTTTACAGTATAATTTCAAGCCAGGGATTGTGATGTCCCTGTCTTGTCTTTGTTGTCCAGGATTGCCCTTGCTATTCTATGTCTCTTCTGGTTCCAGATGAATTTTAGGATTGTTTTTTCTAATTCTGTGAGATATGCTATTGGAATGTTGATTGGGATTGCACTGAATCTGTGTCACATTTTCTGAAGTATGGCCATTTTCACTATATTGGTTCTTCTTACTCAAGAGCACAGAATAGCTCTCCGCTTTCTAATATTGTCTTCAATCTCCTTTTTCAGAGTACTGTAGTTTTCAAAGTAGAGGTCTTTTGCATCCTTTATTAGATTGATTCCTAAGTATTTCATTTTTTTGGGATGCTGCTGTGAAAGGTGTTGTTTCCCTGATTTCTCTCTCAGTGAGTTTGCTGTTTGTGTACAGGAAAGCTATTGATTTTTGAGTGTTGACCTTGTAACCAGCTATGTTACTGTACTTGCTTATTAAATCTCATAGTCTTTTGGTGGAGTTTTTGGGGTCTTCTAAGTAGAGTATCATGTTATATGCAAATAATGATACTCTTGCTTTCCTATCTTTATTCCTTTTATTTCTTTCTCTTGTCTAATTGCTCTGGCTAAAGTTTTCAGGACTATGTTAAATAAGAGTGGAAACAGTGGACATCTTTGTCTTGTTCCTGATTTTAGAGACAAAACTATCAGGTTTTGTCCATTTAGTATGACCTTGACTGTTGGTTTGCCATAGATGGCTTTTATCAGAATGAGATAAAGACCATCTATTCCAGTTTTCTGTAGGATTTTTATCATGAATGGGTGCTGAACTTTGTCAAAAACTTTTTCTGCATCTATTAAGGTGATCATATAATTTTTGTTCTTGGCTCTGTTAATATGTTGTGTTACATTTATGGATTTATGTATGCTGAACCATCCCTGCATCCCTGGAATGAATCCCACTTGAACATGGTATAGAATCTTCTTGACAGTTTGCTGCAGTCTGTTTGGCAGTATCTTATTGAGGATTTTTTTTAGTTTTGGTATGAGGGTAATACTTGCTTCCAGGAATGAATTTGGAAGTATTGCTTCCTTTTCAATTTCATTGAAGAGTTTGAGAAGTAGTGGTGTTAGGTCTTCTTTAAATTTCTTGTAGAATTCAGCAGTGATTCTGTCAGGGCCTGGGCTTTTCTTTGTTAATAAGTTTTTAATTACATCCTTGATTTAATTTATTGATATTGGGTTATTTATTTTTGATTCAGCTTTGGTAATTCATATGTATCTAGGAATTTTTGATTTTTGATTTTTGATTCAGCTTTGGTAATTCATATGTATCTAGGAATCTGTCCATTTCTTTTGCATTTTTCATCTTATTAGAATACAAGTTTTCAAAGTAGGAATAGATGATTTTCTGGATTTCTGCTGAGTTTGTTGTGATTTTACCCTTTTCATTCCATTTTTTTTTGTTGGTACCAGGGATTGGACTCACAACCTTGCACCTGCCAACCAGGTGCTTAAGACACTGAGCCAAACTCCCGGTCTAGTTTTTCTGACGCAGGGTTGCACTGTGTAGTACAGATCAGCCTTGCTCATGTTGTAGCCCAAGCCGGCCTCGAACTCACAATGCTCCACCTACCTCAGCCTCCTGAATGCTGGGATTAAAGGTGTGCGTCACCACGCCCGGCAGCCTTTTCACTCCTAATTGCATGTATTTGAGTCTTTTCTTTTCTTTTTTGATAAGGTTGGCTAAGGGTTTGTCAATTTTATTTAATCTTTCAAAGAACCAACTCTTCAATTCATCGATTCTTTGTATTGTTTTTTTAGTTTCCAGCATTAATTTCTGCTCTGATCTTTTTGATTTCCTCCCTTGTACGAGTTTTTGGCTTAGCCTGCTCTTCTTTTTCTAGAAGTTTGAGATTCAATCTTAAGTTGTTTGTATGCACTTGCTCTTTTTTCCTGATATGGGAATATAAATTGCCCTCTTCAGACTGCTTTCATTGTGTCCCACAAGTTCCAGTGTGTTGTAATGTCATTATCATTCACCCATAAAAACTGTCTATTTTTTTCTTTAATTTCATCTGTGACCCATTGGTTATTCAGTAGGGTGCTATTTAATTTCCATGTGTTTATGAAGTTCTCGTGATTTCCTTTGTCACAGATTTCCAACTTCATTGCAGTATGGTCTGATAGTATGCATGGGATAATTTCAATTCCTTTGCATTTACTTAAGCATGTTCTATGAACCAGTGTATGGTCTATTTTGGAGACTGTCCCATGTGCAGCTGAGAAGAATGTGTATATTGATGTTGTGGGGTGGGACACTCTATAGACATCTACTAAGTTCATTTGTTCAAAGGTTTGATTTAGTTCTAATATTTCATTATTGATTTTTTTGTCTAGTTGATCTATCTTTTTGTGACAATGGGGCACTGAGGTCTCCCGATACAACTGTATTAGGGTTTATGTGATTTTTCATGTCTGTTAGTAGTTGTTTTATATAGTTGGGTGCACTGGTAGTTGTTGCATATATGTTAATGATCGTTATCTCTTCCTCTTGGATTGTTCCCTTTATGAGGAT
The DNA here is from genome assembly GCA_004363535.1 of Dasyprocta punctata. Classification (NCBI taxonomy): domain Eukaryota; kingdom Metazoa; phylum Chordata; class Mammalia; order Rodentia; family Dasyproctidae; genus Dasyprocta; species Dasyprocta punctata. The sequence goes on along the minus strand of RJWM01024876.1, from coordinate 14,401 downwards.
GTAGTGACCTTCTTTATCTCTCTTAATCAATCTTGGTTGCAATTCACTTTGTCTGCAAATAGAGTAGCTACCCCTATTTTTTTCTGGGTTCCTGTCACTTGGAGTACAGTTTTATATCCTTTGACATTTGGTCTATGAATTTCTTTTTGAATTAAATGTGTTTGTTGTATGAAGTATATTGTTGGATCTTGGTTCTTGATCCATTCTGGCAATCTGTGTCTTTTTTTTTTTTTTTGTGAATTGAGACCATTAACATTGATGGTTATGACTACTATGTATTGACTTATCCTTGTCATGTTATTTTCCTGTGTTTGTTCCCCTCCTTTTTTTCCTCCTCCCTCTAATTGTTTGCCTTCACTGGTGGATTCCTTCTGTTGAGGTTCATGGAGTTGTAGTCTTCATGATCTCTTTCTAGAATGCCTTTTTTTTTTTTTTTTTCACCAGGGATTGAACTCACAGTCTCATACCTACCAGGCAGGCACTTAAGCTGCTGAGCCAAACTCCCGGCCCTAGTATTTCAAGGCAGGGTCGCACTACGTGACTCAAGCTGGCCTTGCACTCACCTTATAGCCCAAGTTGTCCTTGAACTCACAATGCTCCACCTACCTCAGCCTCCCGAGTGCTGGGATTAAAGGTGTGCGCCACCACGCCCGGTTTAGAATGTCTTCTAGAACATTTTGGAGTGTTGGTTTGGTGATCATAAAATTCCTCAGATATTTTTTGTCATGGAAGTATCTTATTTCTCTATCAATTTTGAAGGATACTTTTGTGGGGTGCGTTGATCTGGGTTGAAAGGTGTTTCCCGTTAGAGCTTGGAGTGCCTCACTCCAAGCTCTCCTTGACTTGAGAGTTTGTGCTGAGCAGTCAGTGTTAATTCTGATGAGCTTTCCTTTATAGGTGATTTGTTTCTTTTCTCTAACAGCTTTTAGAATTCTACTCTTGTGTTGAATTTCTGGAATCTTGACTTTGATATACCTGGCTGTAGATTTTTTTTGAACATTGCTAATTGGAGTTTATATGCCTCACATTTTTGTATTTCAGATTCTTTTTGTTACAGGCAACTGAGTTAGTTAGAAATATTATAGGCAGTCAGACAGGGCTAGGCAGTCAGACAGGGTTAGACCCTCAAAGGAATTGGTGCAGAGGACCAGATATCTTGTGACCTTGGAAGAGATACACACCTCTTGCTGTGGGCCAGATCTCAAGACAAAAGGCAAAACAAATGCAACCACACCCGAAGTATAAGCATTAGGGATTAGGGATGGATCATCTTGAGAAGCCAGGAATTACCAACCCAATCCCCTAATCTGTAAGAATGCTCACTTACTACATGACTCACTTCCCCATTTGTCCTTGATTTGGTCAATTTTACCTAAACAATTAATCTTATTGGTTGACCACAGTTCTGTCCCACCTCAAGCCCATCTGCCTTGTGAGTTCCCAGTTTTCCCCATCATGGTTTTACTCTATAAAAGTCATTAGAAAAGACAGAGTCCTTGGCAACTCACGTAGGTCCCCTTCTGTCTCTCTGACAGAAGCTTTCTTTCTCTCAATAAATATATTCTGCTCTTCCCCTCCATTGTTCCTAAAATTCATTCTTTGATTTTAGAGACCACAAACTCGCGCTGGACATATAGTAGGTTGGGAGTTTCATTCCCCTATTTCATTTGGGGGTCTGGGATCGGTTTTCCTATATCCATTCTTTGATTGATGGGCACTTGGGTTGTTTCCAAGATCTGGCTATTGCAAATTGGGTTGCTATAAACATGGGTGCACAGATATCACTGTGGTATGATGTTTTCAATTCTTCTGGGAAAATGCCCAGAAGGGGATAGCTGGGTTGAATGGGATCTCTAATCCTAGCTTCTTGAGGAATCTCCACACTGACTTCCACAGTGGCTGCACCAGTCTACACTCCCACCAACAATGGAGAAGAGTTCTTTTTTCCCCACAGCCCCTCCAGCATTTGTTGTTACTTGATTTTTAAATCTTGGCCATTCTTTCTGGGGTGAGATGGAATCTCAGTGTTGTTTTAATTTGCATTTCCCAAATGACCATTGATGTTGAACATTTTTTCATATATTTATTTTCCATTTGTATTTCTTTCTCTGAGAAGGGTGTATTCATCTCAGATGCCCATTTCAGTTTTCCTATATCATTTGGAGGTCTCCCACCAAGATCGTTCCCCTGTATCATTTTTCTCTACCAGAAAAGTTTTCTATCATGATGTCTGTGAACATTTTTTAAAAGTCAATTGTTGTGTCTCCTGCTTTTTCATTGACTCCAATCCAGTTTAAGTTATTCTTCTTTGTCTCATCTAGCAGCTGTTGGATTGATTTCTCGTGGTCCCTTGCTATTTTTGACAAATCTTTGTTTTCCTGGTCTCTAACTGCAAGCCTGTCTTCATTATTTGAGATCCTGCCCTCACATTGGCCTAATTTGCTTTGAATGCTTTCATTGGAGTTTTTATTTTCCTGGATATCTGCTTGAATCTGCTTTATGGATTCCATTCCATTCCTGTGCTGAGCTTCCATAATTTTCTTAAGCTTGTCTATTTTTTTGTCTGGGTCTGTCTAACATCCCTAAGCATGGTGTGTATTTTGGTAATCTCTGTAGTTATCTGAGAGATTATTTCTGATTTCATTTTTTCCAAAGCCTCATTCAATTGCTTTGTTGTTACCACTTCAGAAAGGCCTAGTGGGAGGCTTTTGGATCGTCCCACCTCACTGCCCCCTGGATTTGCCCTTGGCGAACTTGATGTCTGGGCTTGCAGTTTGCTTAAGTGTCTTCTCATTTTACCTAATTTAAAAAACAAAACAACAACAGCAAAAAACAAACAAACAAACAAAAACCCAAGAAAAATAATGAAAAAGAATTTCAAAACAAAATAATAGATTAACACTGGTTAATATATTGCATATTGTTATCTTCAAAGTAGTTGTTCGGATTACAAGACATAGGCATGAAAAAATGATCAAACAATGAAAGCAAAAACTGTTCTGTTTGATGAAATAAAACAGAGATTAGTAGAATAGTTACCTATCATATATATATGAATATATATATCTATATACATATAATCTTTTTTGTTCTTTTCTGCTTTCCTCTATTCAAGTTGTTCTTTCATTTTGTGCAGTTTCTTTTCCTTTCCCTTTTACAATATCTATTATACATTTTGGATCTTATTTACTCTTTCTGTTTTTTACACTAGGGAGACAATATGATATTTACACATGTGTGTTTGATTTATTTCACTTATGAATATGGTCTCAAGTTGCATCTATTTACCTATAAAAACCTCAAGTTTATCCTTTATAGCTGAGTAATATTCCATTGTATAAAAACACCACCTTTTTATCCATTTCACAGTTAATGGACATTTGGGTTGTTTCTAAGATTTAGCTATTATAAGTTGTGCTGCTATAAACTTGGGTGCACATATATTCCTGTGGCATGCTGTTTTTAGTTTTTCTGAGAAAACACCCAGAAGGGGAATAGCTGGATTGAATAGGTCCTCCAGTTCTAGTTTCTTGAGGAATCTCCACATTAATTTCCACAGTAGTTGCACCAATCTACACTCCCACCAACAGTGGAGAAAGGTTCTTTTTTTCCTACAACCCCTCCAGCATTTGTTATTGGTTGATTTCTTGATGACAGTCATTCTTTCTGGAGTGAGATGAAATCTCACTGTTGTTTTAATTTACTTTTTTTTTTTTGTGGCACCGAGGATCGAACTCACCACCTCACGCCTACCAGGCAGGTGCTTAAGCCGCTGAGCCAAACCCCCAGCCCCAGTTTTTTGAGGCAGGGCTGCACTATGTAGCTAAGGCTGGCCTTGTGCTCCCATTGTAGCCCAAGTCGGCCTCTGAACTCACAACGCTCCTCCTACCTCAGTCTCCTGAGTGCTGGGATTAAAGGCGTGCGCCACCATGCCCGGCTTAATTTAGATTTCTTAATGATCAGTGATGTTGAACATTTCTTTATATATTTATTTGCCATTTGTATTTCCTTGTCTGAGAAGTGCATGTTCATCTCTGATGCCCATTTTTGAATTGGGTCTTCGAATTTTGGGAGCCTGATTTTTTTCAATTCTTTATATGTTATAGATAGAAGTCCTTTGTCTGAGGGACAGTCGGCTAAAATTTTTTTTCAATTTGTGGGTTTTCTTTTCACTCTGTTGGTGCTTTCTTTTGATGTGCAGAAGTTTTTTTTAATAAGATGAGATCCCAGTTGTTGATTCTTGTTTCTTTTTCTGTCTTTATGAGACAGAGTCTCACTATGCAGTTCCGGGTGGCCTTGAGCTCACTTTGTAGCCCAGACTGGTCTCAAACTTGCAATGATCCTCCTGCCTCAGGCTCTTGAGTACTGGGATTACAGGCACCAGTTGTTCATTCTTTGAAGTACTTCCCATGCAGTTTGTGTTTTGTTCATGAACTCTTTGCCTACCCCAATGTTTTCAAGATTTCTACCTACTTTGTCCTGCAGTGTATTTAGTGTTTCTGTTTTAGTATTTAGATCTTAGATCCATTTAGACTTTAGTTTAGTGCCCGGTGATAGACATGTGTCTAGTTTTAGTCTTTAGTGTGTGGAATGTCGATTTTTCCAGCACCATTTATTAAAGAGGCTATCTTTCTTCCAGTGAACATGTTTGGACCCTTTGTGAAAGATAAGGTGGCTGAGTGTCTTTTTAGTTGTGTCTATATCTTCTAATCTGTTCTATTGATCCTCAGGTCTGTTTTTTTTTTTTCCAGTACCATGCTAATTTTATCTTAATAGCTTTGTAGTATAATTTCAAGTCAGTGATTGTGATGTGTTATGGTTGATACATTGTGTCAACTTGAGAAGTTTAGAAGTTTAACTGAGAGACTAGCAGGGAGCCAGGTTTCTTACTTTGTAAATATCCTCATCCTGTGCAAGAGGAGGGCACAGAGACTTTGTGAATGCTACATCTGTCCTTGGGAGTGGGTTGCCTGAGTACAATATAGGGGAGGAGAAGAGGCTTGTTTTCCCCCTTTTTGCTCTGGCTGCTTTTGCTTGCTGCTGCCTTGAAGTGTTGCCATGTGCCATGTCACCCTGCCTTGGAACCTGCTGATTATGGACTGAAATCACCAAAAACTGTAAGCTAAATAAACCTTTCCTTCCCTAATTTTGGGTGTCAGGTGTTTTGTCTCAGCAAGGAGAGAAAAGTAACCAAGTCATGATGCCTCCTGCCTTGCCTTTGTTGCCCAGGATTACCTTTGCTATTATAGGTCTCTTCTGTTTCCAAATGAATTTTAGGAATGTTTTCTTTAGATCTGTGAGGTATGCTAATGGTATTTTGATCAGAATTGCATTAAATCTGTATAACAGTTTTAGGAGTACTGCCATTATAAATGTGTTCTTACATTATGATTGTGTCCCAACAATAGTATCTGTTTAAAAGTCATTATCTTAGAATTCTAGCACCCAGATCATCATGAGACTGGCACCAGTTGATTCTCTTTTCCCTAGAGAATTGGCCAGATTTTCCTGTTTTGATCATGTCAAGCAATTCTGGATTGTATCCTGGATATTCTGTATATTATGTTGCATGACTCTGAGTCCTGTTGAAATCCTCCAAAGAATGTTGATTATTTCTTTTTTCTTTTTCTTTTTCAGCAGCAGCCAACCCCATTAGGTTCAGACTGGGAGTTCTGGCCCACATTCTTTTCCATGCTGTTGGGTCTTCCCTGAACATGTGCCATTTAGGGATTAGTCCAGGGCTTGGCTGGGTCTCAGAGCCTTTGACATGCTTCTTTGGGTGTGTTTCACACATGTACAGCTTTGACTTGCTTTGGTCCAGGCATGGAATTTGGGAATCTCTTTTTCCAGCTCCCTATTTTCCATACTCTCTAGCTTCCAGGGTCCTCCTCTCTTTCATTCTCTGGCTGGAGAGACGGATTTCTCTTGGCCTTGACCCCATCCCCTTTGCTTTCTCATGTGATTCTGCACCACTGGTGCTGTCCTCAGGTTCAAAGTAGTGGGATAAGATACAACAAAGATTCCTGCCACACTCTTTGGACCACAGGGACTCTTTTCGTGTGGCAGAGATATGGGGTTTCAGATGTCTGTGCAGCTCAAAAAGTGGCCTTATGTCAGGACTGGGAGAGAAAAATAAAACAAATTTAAGAAGTTTATTCTTCCTGCACTTTTGAGACTACAGGAGTCTTTTTTTTTCAGCTGTCTGGCCAGAAAATGGAGATTTCTCTTGGAAGTTTGTTATTCATGCCTGCGTCCCAGCTTCACAACTTGGGCTCCTTGGGGCAAAAGCTGGAAGATAAAGAAAGGGAAAACCCATTGATGTACTGACTGTCCTTCAGGTTTTTACTTTCCTTTCTGAGCTGTGCCATTGTTTACATTTTGGAGCCCCCGGGTGGTTGCTTTTCGTGTTCTAGGAGAATTTGAAATACTAATCAGTGGGAGAGAGCGGCTATGGTGCAGTCTGCTCCTTTTTTTTTTTTTTCCTTGAGAGACAGGTCTCACTATGTAGCTCAAGTTGGCCTCAAACTCCCAGCAATCTTCCTGTCTCAGCTTCCTGAATGCTAGGATTACAGGTGTGCACTACCATGCCCACAACTCCATCTGGTTTAGCACTGGAAGTCATCATATGTTTTGACCTACTGACCCATTCAGTTTGATTTCTTCTCTTTACTTCACTAGAGATTGGCTCTTCTTCAAAGATAATGGCCAGTTTAATTCACCTTAGCAGCTCTGGCTCCTCCAGGGTCATTGGCCTCCTCCTTTCTCTGCAGCAGCTTCCTTTATTGCGAAAGCTTTGAGTTTTCATGGGGTTGCACAGTGAAGCTTCTGCCATGCTCAATTTTCTGTGGTGTTTCTTCCCCAGACCCTGTGACACAAAGCTGGATGTAGGTCCCCACATTTTCTTTCCTTTTTGCTTTCTGAGGTAGTCAATATCAATACGTGTGTGTGTGTGTGTGTGTGTGCGTGTGTGTGCATGTAGTGTCTTGATTTCAGTGTCCAGTTTTCTAAAAATAAATTTCCCAATCATTTAGGTCTAAAGGAACTCAAAGACCTTTCTGTAAACAAGGTACCAGAGATATATTCCCAAACCGCCCTGGTCCCTGAGGTATGTGTGTGTGTAGGAATGGCCCAAGCACAGTCTTCTGAAATGTGGTTATACAGATTGAATCCTGGCATTTTTGTCTTCTATTTTAGCACTGTCATTATTTGTAAAAGATCTTTTTGATCTGATCTGTTTGTGCACGTGACCCTAATCTTCCTAGAACATGTGAATTTTTATTGCACTGGTATCTTGGGATCCAGGTGTGGGAGATACACACATATCTCACTGTGAAAGTGACGATTTGTGTTAAGACGGAAGTGGATCTTCATTAGCATTCTCCTTCTACCAGGAGTCCTGGCAGACTGAGATGGAGAGCGAAGTACAGAACTCAGAGAGGAACCCAGTTCAACCCCTTTCTGCACTGACCTTTGCTGGTAATCATCACTGACTTCTCTAAGGAGTGGAGGCTTCCGATCAGGAAGGTAGGAACAGGCAGAGCAGAATTTCCCTTTTCGTAGTTCCTTAGCTAGTAGCTCAGGGAGGGAGCATTTGTATGCAGGTCGCAGGCCTGGGCAGATGGCAACTTTTGGAGGCACCTATGTCCCAGCTGTTTGCACCCCCACCCTAGGGAAGCCAGAATATGTGTGAGTGACTATAAAAAATTCCATGAACTTTCTTTAGGAAGTTAGTTAGTACCCAAGCAGAATGGTTGTTTAAACAAAGATTAGTGGCCAGGGATATTTATGCGTATGTCGCACTTTGCCCAGTGTACATGTATTGATCTTGTCAATAAGAGGCCATTCTTGGCATTCTGTGTACTCATTTTCCATGTGGAGTGATACAGAGATTAGGATGTGAGCCTGGTCACATTTATTTTGTCTGTACTTTGTGAAAGACAAACCTCTTATGTTTTGGGTGATGTCATTTTCTTTCCGTGAGAAGAGTATGAGATTAGTACTTACTCCCCCACTTTAAGTCTGGCTTTTGATTTAATTATTATGCAGAAATGATCTTTTAGTAGATGTTCTATTGTAGCTTTAATGCCATTTCTGATTTTGCCTATGTGGACAGAGGCCGAGTCTCCTCCAAGTGTCCAATTAGGATAACTTATGAGAACAGAGTGGGGGAAATGTCATTGCATATCATACAAAAGCAATTTATGCTATCACATAATGATGTCTCTTTTCTAGAAACACATAATTATACTTGGAATTCATGATAACATTCTCCAGTATTTCAAAATCTAGACAACAAACAGATAATGTATCAGAGGGAAAGAAAAATGCTTTTGATGTGTCAGTATTCATTTATTTTCCAACTCATGCTTTGTCTTATGGCATGTGAATGAGCACTTATCAAAACATAAGAAGGTTATTATTCAGATATTCTGAACATTTGTCCAAATTCAGTTTAATATGCCCTTTTAACATGAAAAATGTTGAGAGAAGATACCAGACAGATTTCAGGAGAAGTTAGAAATGTAAGTTAATCTTTATCCTTAAATATTTAAAAAATATTTGTCTAAGTTATAGAACTAATACATGAATAGTTACTTAATGTCAAAAAAGCAAACAATGCCTTCTTAAATGCTTAATAGTATGAAGTAAAAATATCTCTCCTGTAAGAAATTTGGGGATTTATTTTTTCATGGGTAATATCTTTAATTTAACCTTTTTTTAAACAATAAAGTACTTTTGCAGCTGCCCATGACAATATATAATTTATTATTTAAGATTCTCTTTAAGATGTTCTGCATTTTGGCTTGCTCCCTTTAGTAAGAGGGAGATTTATTATGCAATCTTGTACAGTGTAGCTTTTAATTTTTGCTCATTAACTTATCTGTTTTTATGCTTTGCTTTGTCGAATCAATCATTGTGGCTTTTTATGATAATTTCTCATATTTCGTATCACCTCAACTAAATCATAAGCTCCTTGAATAGTGAAAGTCTGTATCCTGTATTTCTTTGTGTTCTATTGTACATAATAGATGCTTAGTAAATACTTTGTAAGAGCGCGAGTTAGCATTAGATTAGTTCAAATCTGCAATACTGAGACATAGCCCAAATGTTACTTTTGGGGGTGATGGTGGTGGCATAAATTTTTTCTATCACCTAGTTCAATTGAGGGATGACTATGCCTTATAAAAAAATAAAAAATTGTGTTTAATTGAGAGTGAAAGTGCTAATTCACTGGGCTTCATTTTATGAAGATTTTATTTGGAAAAGGGGAAAGTAAATCAGAGTATCTATATTTGCCCAAAGGCTGAAAGACAAAATTGCTGTTTCTTTTATGCCTTTCTCATCTCTTCCATTCTGCCTTATACACACATAGTCATTTATGTAGAATCTATCTATATCTACAATATATATTACCATTATCCTCTTATGCTAGGCACTGACTTCCATGGAGAAACGGATGGCAGATTGCTTGGATACATTGTCATAGTTGTTTATCCATAGCCTGGATATTCTTAGTTATTCTCAGGTATTTGTCTATTCATTCATTCCAACAAGTAAGTATTGATCACCTGTTATACAGTAAACATCTAGTATGCAGTAAGCCCTGGAGTTATTGTGGGGACAAGACAAACATCCCTTGGCCTTCAGGGATTTTGTTGTTAGACTCTGTTAAATCTTAAATACCCTTCTTTGCAGAGAAGATTATGAACTGCTTGAAGTCTGGCGACATGAGAGGAAAAATCAGGTATCTTCAGACTGATTCCCAGACAATTGTTTGGCTCTTCATTTGACTCATATAGTCTTAGGTCAGGTTACATAAATAAATGTAAAACCAAAGTGGCTTTTTCATTCTAAGGAGAAAAATGCTTTAATGTTATTAAAATAAATTCCAATAAGTATAGAATATTACATATAATTGATTCACTCCACATGAGAGTTCTCGTGAAGAATTATAGTCCCTTACAATTACTAAGGAACCCAAACAAAATTTAAGTTTCTTTCCTTTGTCAGTGGAAGTTGAAACTGTGTTAAGGGCACGCTGTGGAATGAATGAATGAAACAGGCATTTGACTTGTTAGGAACAGAAGGAAACGTGACCATGATTCCAAGGATAATGCAATATAGCTTGGCAGCAGTCCCTGATAGCTCTCCTGCTGTGTTTTTTGGATAACAGGGATAGAAAAAACAATGAAGATGAAATTTCCAGGAAATAACCCAATCAGGTGTTGCTTAATGGAGTCTACTAGCATTAAAATCCAATTCGATTCATTTGGAAAGTGAAATATCACTATTGCAACTACAACATAATGGGTTTTGGAAGATGGAATCTGGATAAGCTGGGTTAATCCCTTGATCACCAATTCAAATAAAAATAGATAAAACATGAGGAGGTTGGCAAGGGTGAAGGACTGGGAGTAGCAGTGATGATGCCAGAGGATATCTTCCCTGCCAAAGGGAATTGGCACAGGGAACAGTCTCTGGGCCCAAATCCTGGAAACCATAGCTGGTGGAGACAGAAGACAGATTGCCTGTGTCCAGCTGGAGAGCTGGAGCCCTGCTGGCCCCATCAGCTCACGAGCAAGCCACCCTTTGGCCTGCACGTGTGGCCTTGTGGGCAGAAATTTGCATTTCTTTCCATTTAATGTTTTCCTCACTGTTGGTCTACAAGAAGTTTATGGCTTGTCATTTACAAGTTATATTTTTGGAAAACACTACAGAAACAAGTCTGTTTGGGGCAAGCTACTCTCTGTTTGGAGGAAAGTCCCCTTTGATGTAGTAGTTAGGGAATCATCTCGTAAATTCTGGATTTATAACCAAAATTGTTTCCCTGGTGATCTGAAAGAGTCAGGAACTATCGCACATCCTACTGGGCTTCCAGGGTATAATCTGGACAACAGGCTGGATCAGTGAAATGGATAAATTGCTCGAAGAGACCCTAACCACTTAGTAGTTTACCCCTGGCATTACTTGGGCAGTGTGTTTGCTTACCTACTGACTATCCCGAGTATCATGTGGGTAGGTGTCATTTCAACCAGTTGATTCTTGCTTAGAATCAATTTAATAAAATTATAGTTTTTGCATTGCCTGTTAAAAAAATCAATGAAAAAATATGCAAGTTTTGGTCATCCTGTATTTAAATAATTGGGCTGGTAAGTGGTTAATTATGAGGCAGTTACCTTGGAGTTGGACTACCTTGACAATCAACAGTAATTAGTAGAAATTATGATGAGATTTGTTTTTGCATGACAAATTCTTTTAAGATACTTACAAGCAAAATGGAATTTCAAAGACATATTTATATTGGTCTTGACACATTTTTAATTGCCTCACATATAAAAATTGGCATAGTATTTATGATTTTTTATGCATTCATTTAAAAACCTTACAAGAATCGTTTAAGCTGTACTTGATTTGCCTGTACACAGGATAGAATGGTTTTGACCACAAGTCGTAGATAGGCCAGGTCAGAATAGTTTAACAATATGGACAATTTGTTATCTTGTAGAACAAGAAGCCTGCAGTTCACAAACTTCAGGATTGATTTAAAAATTTGCACCTCAGAAACATCCCAAAGGCCTCCATTTTTCCCACACTGACCTTCTTATCAAATTTGGTGCTCTCTTCTTATACCAAGGTGGCTGCCCGAGTGTGGATATAAAAGTAGATACCATTCTGTCTTGCAGAAGAAACTTCTCCCTCTGTTGCTTTTCGTTACCAAGGAAATGTTTCTTAAAAACCCTTTGCAGTTCTTGTCACAGCTCACTGGCCAGGATCCACCCACCATTCTTCCCGAAGTCAACCCAGGGGTGAGGTGGATGTGCTCACACCAACAACCTAGCACAACAGACCAGTCAGGGCTCACTCTTGGGTTGAATGGAGAAGTGGATCCCCTAACCCAAATCTCACATGCATATTTATATGTGCAGGGGTATGTCATAATAGCCAACTGCTCTCCAAATTAGATGCCAAGACAAAGTTTGAGGTACAAAATGTTACTAGGGTTCAATTCCTGTGGAGGGAAGAGGAGGAAGCAGGATGGGGTAGAGGAAGACGTTGAACTGCAATTAGGCCTGAGAAAGCCTTGGCCAGTGGGTGGGGGGTTGCAGGGCGAGTGTTGCCTGAGTCTGCATTGGGTTGCAGCAGCAGGGCTTTCTACCCTGATGTGGGCTTGCTGAGCAGACATGGAAGGGTGCAGTCCCCAAAACAGGCAGAATCTAGCTCTACTGGGGCGGGGGTGGGGGAGGAGTCGGGTGGTGCGCCCCCTTGTGTACTGCCCCATTGGTGTCGGCCACAGCCTCCTGTGCATGATCGGATATATACGAGATTTCAACTGCATTTATTTAAAGCGATTCTACAGTCTTTGGTCACTAATCTACTCTGTTATTTGCTTTCCACTTCCATTCTTAGTTTTTTTTGTGCAGCAAGCTTTTTACGGTGTTAGGTTCGTGTGGGTCATAGATACTTAGAGCCTGAACAACTCTTGGAACTCATTCTCTCAACAGCAAGTTGGGTTAGATGATTAAGGCGGGTGGAAGAGTCTGGCCTGACTTGAAATGTTTCACATGGTGGACAATGAATGAGCATTCTGTGAATTGAACTACTCAAGGTCACAGACCAAGGATTAGAGCCCTGCCTCACCCTCCTTAGTGCTGGAATTTCAGGCCACCATGTCTGTGTGCTCCCATTTATATGAGGGTAAATTTGTAGAGATGGAAATTAGAGGGCCGAGTTGGGGTGCGAATAAAGGAGAGCTGATATTTAATGGGGAGAGTGTTTCAGTTCTGAAAGATGAAGAAGTTCTAGAGATGTCTTAGAACAAAGTGATTGTACTGAATACCACTGAACTGTGCTTTTAAGAGTGTTATAGTGGCAGTGCTACAAGTTTCTCTTTTTAAAACTACAATTTAAAAAGGTTACTGAACAAGTGAACTGCCTTCTGGGGGCTCCCCCCTCTTGGGACCCCCAGAGGAGAACGAGAATGGCTCCTTCCCGGGCCCAGCCTGCTGGGCCCGAGGGCACTGGTGCTCGGACTTGGAATCAGGGGCAAACACCCCCCCCCCCCGCCCCAGGTCAGCAACCTGCTGTTTTGGAGGTCTGGCTAAATTGATAGCAGCCAGGGAACATTAAGCCACTATTTGCTAGTATTTTTTCATAGATTTTGCAGGCCTCTGGTCAGCAACCTGAGCATCTCTCTGGAAAGTGACAGTAGGCAGTGTAGCAAGTATGGGGGATTCTCTTCTGTTTTGCCTTCGAGGCCCAATATGGCTCTCTCTGTTTTGCTTTACTCTGATCGTTATTACTATTATTAATATTTTCCTTTATTTTCTTCTGTGTTTATTGGTTTTATTCTGTTTTGTTTTTGGTTTCAATTCTACTATGGTCAGCTATTCTGAAGACAAGATACAGTATAATGACTATTGTTTTCACATTATCTTTCTTTGAAGTTCTGTAGCAGTTCTGCTGCTTTGTCTTGACTGACTTTGTTTTATTATGCTCTGTTATGTTCTGTTGGATTTTACTATCTTTAAAATAAAAAATAATAAAAAAATAAAAAGGTTACTGATCTAAAAACTTGCCCATCACCAAATCTAATCTCATCATATTTGAAGTTAGTTATGTCAAGATACTTTTGAAAAATAACCATAAGAACAACAACAAAATGCTTCATTTGCAGAGACTCAAGTCAGTTTTCTCTCCATGTATGGGGAGAAATACCTAAATCATTAGTGCAAAGATCAAGTAATACTAGTCACCCTTTGGGGCCCAGTGTTCTCCTGTGATTAGACCCCTAGGAATCACCTGCTCTAAACAGCTTCAGGGAGTTCTGAAGCCAGTGGAGTGTTCTAGAATCAGGAACACTTTCATCATTGTCCACTGTTCAGTGCTCTGCCATTTAGGACACTAATTCTATTTTTGGAGACTTCTGGAAGTTGACTTTTGGTGAGAAAACCAAGATTTTAGATTTCTAAAACCTCTCTTTCGGAGAAATCTCTGCTACATGTGAAATATCCATTCTGAAACCAATTTCACTTGTCCTGGGCTGTGTGGTCCTCTCTCTAGATAGTGAGAAGGCATCGCGTTGCCCAGTGAAAGGGGATGCAGGGGCCAGGGAGGGTGGGGAGAGGGCAGGACCACAAGTATCATGCTGATCCCGTTTCTCCCTCGCTTCGCTTCGTGGGCCTTGAGGGAGGGTCTGTGTCTACGTCCTCCTGTCCCCCTCCAGCATGGCAGGTCCAATAGGAGCTACTAAATCTGTTTGAATCAAGGAATGAGTGAATGAATGAGTGGGTGTCTTGCCCTCTTTGTGTCTTTTCACCTCTCAGGGGCAACCACGTGCTAAATGGCCACCTAAAAGAAGTTCCCCAATTGCCCTCTGATTCCCTTTGGGCCCCCCCCCCCG
>RJWM01024875.1:0-30108 GCA_004363535.1 Dasyprocta punctata | reverse complement strand
ATGTTGTAGAAACATATACAAATGAAAATGAATTTTTAAAAAATTTAAAAATTTCAATTTCCTGAGGAATAATGGTCAAACCCTGGGTTGGTTTCTATTGATGACATTAGGAAAGTTTAAAGGATAGGAAGACAATATGAACATCTTTAAGAAAAATTTGCAATGTGGGACAAGAACAAGATCAGTACTAAGATGTGTGTATTGACAGATACCTATAATCATAGCACCTGTGAAGTGAGAGAGGAGAATTGCCATGAGTTTACGGTCAGGATATTTCAGTGTCATCCTGTACTATGCAGTGATGTGTATTGAAAAAACAAAAAGTATGAGGTCAGTACTAATCACCGTGGACCTTCTGTATTTTTATTATCACCTTTGATCTCAGGAGTCCTTCTGACAGTGGCTACAGCACGTGTCTCTCTCTTTCCCCTGTGGTTTACTTGGAGCTCCCAAAGGGTAGAGTACAGTAAAAAGGGGATTACTTCCCAATTAGAAAGGAACAGGTAATAGGAGTTTAGATTGTGAAAGGGCCTAAGTTCCAACATGCAACTTTCAAGATAGTCTGTGTGTAATATAGATAGACACGTGTAAAAATTTCTTCACCCTCATCTACACAATGTCCTGTAATGGGTTACACAAAAATAGGGTGCCTGATTCATTCTTTAAAAATATTAATATGTCTCTTTTATACTAGATAAACATAGTGCTGTTAAAATGAAAAAATGTCCATGAACTGGTAACTCAGATGTTGCCATTCAGAAATCTGTCAGTGTAAGTTCATGATGCTTTGGTTTTTCTATCCTCATCAGCACACTGAGAAGGAATCTTATCCATTTTAAGACACTGATGAAACAGTTTACAAACACCTAAAATCTGCTACTGTGGATAAAATGCTTTTGTGAAACAAAACCAGTGTGAAAGTAAAAGAAAACATTCAGAATTTGTGAACCCCATCACATTAAATTATTTAAAACTAAATATTGTGGTGGAAACAGTACATAATGCCATTAATATGTCTCATTACCCAGATTTTCATGTGTGTTCATGATGAAAAGAAATGGCTCCAAAAGTCCTTCCTCTAATTTTTCATTACACGCAAATGAGTTCCTTTCTTGGAGAATGTTCATAAGTCAAATTTATTTGTAACTAACAAATCCAATCTTACAGAGCCCCTCTTGGACATTCACAACTTGAAATGTTTGTAAGTCAGGGACTTACTGTAGTAAGTGTTGTCTCTACTGGATTATGTTGAAAAATCTACAAACCCACACCCTTCACATGTCCGAGGACCAGAAAATGATCTCCATAAACCCAGAACATCTGCATCAACAAAATCAGGTAGGGCTTCTATGAATGAGGAGACACAGCAGTAAACATCTGATTGGAACAATCAAAATGAAAAGCGGCAGGAAATGGCTATGTACTCTATTCTTGGACTCTCAGTGCACACAGCTCTTAACTTCCATAATTGGCCCATGTTATCCCAATGCCTAATGACTTCTAAAGTGGAATGGAACTGAAGAAAACAGAGATAAAATGAATGTCCACGGAAGGTTTTGGAACTTTCACTAGTCAAGATGAATCTCAAGTGTACTATTTACTTTGCTAATTTCTTCCTTTAATAAAAAGGTCCTCAGTGCTTTATTTCCATTCTTCACTGTGGTAAAATACACTTAACTAAATGTATCATTTTTACAATTTTCAAGCATGCATTGGTATCATTTTTGTGCAAACATCACTCTTTACACATTTCCAAAAATTTTTCAACTTCCAAAATGAAACTTTGCATCCACATGAATTCCACCATCCACAAATACCTGTGATTCTAATATGAAGCATAATAAAAACTTGAAGTTATCAAACTTCTGAACTAAAATAACCAAGAAGGCTGTATTTCAAAGCGAGTTTGAGGTGATTATTTTCACAATATCTTCAAACTTTCATTCCAAATGACTCTCAGACATCTTGGGATTAGACTCTCCATATGTGGAGCCTTTTCAGGGAGTTACTGATGTCCCTATTCCTCAGGCTGTAGATGAAGGGATTCAACATAGGAGTCACCACAGTGTACATCAGTGAGTTCACCATGCCCTGGATGGGAGAATGTGACACATCTGAACCAAGGTACGTTCCAATACCCATTCCATAAAATAAGCAAACAGCTGACAGATGAGAACTACAGGTAGAAAAGGCCTTGAACCTCCCCCCAGTTGATGGAATTTTTAGAATGGAGGAAATAATTTTATAGTAAGAGAGAAACAGTACTAAGATGGGAAAAAATCCAATGAGGAAACCAACAATATATGTAACCACAGTTTTCATTAAAGGATCAGAACATGAAAGGCTAAGGAGGTGAGAAGGCTCACAGAAAAAGTTAGCTATTTCTACATCCTTGAAGCAGGTAAATTGTAAAACAATTGAATTATGCAGCTGGGAATCCACAAGGCTAAGAAAGATAGCTACCAAAAGTAATAAGATACACTGGCGTGGGTTTATAATATTTTTGTAATGCAGCGGGTGGCAGATGGCCACAAAGCGGTCATAAGCCATCACAGTCAGAAGGATGTCATCCATGCATCCAAAAGCGAGATAAAAAGACATCTGTGTCAGGCAGCCCACATAGGAGATGTCTCTGTTGTGAGTTGGGATGCCCACAATCATCTTTGGGACTGTAGTAGAGGTGAAACCGATGTCAGCCAAGGATAGGTTGGAGAGGAAGAAGTACATGGGCGTGTGGAGGTGGGAGTCAGTGCTGACAGCCAGGATGATGAGCAGGTTCCCGAGGACTGTAACCAGATACATGGATAGGAATAGTCCAAACAGGGCAAGCTGCAGATCTGGGTCCTCTGAGAAGACCATGAGATGAAATTCTGATACATATGTTAGGTCATACATTTTGATATTGCTTGAACACCTTTTCAAAGAGAAAATTCATCAGAAAAGTAAAACCACACAAAACTCTGCATATGTTATGCATTTGAATATTCCCAATCAAATTACTCCTATATGAAGGCCAAAACCTTCAGCAACATTGTTCTATTGTGACAGCCTTAGCCGTCATGAAGTCTTTCATCATTGGGCGACTTGTCTTCCACTATCTTCTGCACAGTCCTACTTTATAGACAGTGATAGGAGACCAAGAAATTTAGTGGTCAGAACTCTGTGAACCCAGTAAAGTACACACAATTCTTTTTGAAAAAAAAAACTGAAAGAATGTTAACTCATCCCTCTTTTAAAAATATGATTCTACTGCAAGGAAAGAAAACGCATTCAAATATGGGTTACCTTAATCTCAGAAAATGGTACATTATCCCTTGACTTTATGTGTCTAAAATACCGCAAGATCTAGGACCGCATTATCTGAAAATTAATTAAAGTGAATTTGAACATAATCAGAACACACTGTGTTCAGTTACCTCACACAAATTTTCATCATTCTTAAATTTTCTGATTTCTATCTTTCAGTGAAATAAGAGTTCACTCACCTTCTGTGTGTCTAGGTTTTTTAACATATAACTCATCCTTGTCCTTAGTGAACGTTTATGTGTATAAATGAGGGCAAAATAAATGCACATAATTTTAGAACAGTGTGATCATAAATGTAACGTTAGCCCTCACTGTACTTGTCAATGATTAAAAAATAATGATATAAAGCACATTTGATGATTTAATTTTATACAGGATTTTCATATAATACAATGCCAGCAATATATGTGCTAGTTTAACATCTCTCTGTTCTTTTTACTGATTAGGTATTATACAGTATTGCGGTAATATGTTTTATTATTTTTGTGAACAAAAACCCCGTTATGTGCAATGAAAGATGATAGAAATAAAGAAAGCCTGGCTGAGTCCTCTCTTTCCTGATTCTGACACAGATTTTTCACATCAATATTTCCTGATATAAGGGTTACATTTCTCTTATTTCAGCTATGTGAAGGAAACCTGGAAACATATTTTAGTGATGCTATACTGATTTAATTGGGAAAAAGCACAAAAGAGAAAAGTACATGAAACAATGTAAACATAATTGGAAACTCAAAAAGGTATATAAAACAGGGTAAGCACATCTGTGAATAATGTAATCCTCCCTCAGTTGTATAATACAAAAAATTATCTACCTTTCATTGTTTATGCAAAAAATTGTTTATGTAAAGAATTATTTATGTAAAAATTGCTCGTATAAAAAATTATGCAAAAACTTGTTTTGAAAATAATTTAGTTTGCATCACTCTTGGTTCCAGGAACAATTTAAAATATATAGATACTGTAGCCTCAGACCATGAAATTAAATCTGAAATCTACATATCAGGTTCCTGTGTTACTCTCTTAGAGTTGAGAACCACTGTCTTAACATATTTGCTATCATGTAAAAAATATCCCATTAATATCTCTCCAGATACAGATATGTAGATATTTAACAGCATTCGCATCATACTAATATTTTTGCGATCTAAACAATATTCTAAGAAACTTGAATTCTTGCCATTTTTCCATGATTTCATTCTCTTGTTCTCCATTCCTTGTAGGAATCTATTCTCATTAATTTCAAGGGTAGATTTTGCTTTCAATATTTCTGAGTCAGCATTGATTTATGAATCCAAGAGAGGTTTTAAAAAAATACTTCCCTAAAGAGTGCCTAAAACTTACCCAGCTAGTGTAAAAAACATATTTTTTCCTAAAAAGCAGTAGTTTACATACTCCAGTGATTTCAACTCTTCTTTGACTATTGCAACCATGATCTGAGAGACAAAAAGACTTCATTTAACTTGTGAATTTACTCTGAAGAGAGTTTTCAAAATTCTTGTGCCTTTCTCCTTGTCAGTCATATGAAAATTTGTAAACAGTATATTTGTGGGTTATATTCCTCTGATTTCCAAGAAATAATGTATTTAAAATTTCAGATTACTTTCTAAAAACAGTAAGTGAGTCATTATAATTGTACCACCTTTTTTTCTTGAGATATAGCTTCAAAATATCCCCCAGGTTTGCCTGGTAATGATCTCTATACAATAACACAGAAAATTTGATCATCGTACGAGAATAACATTTTCATTTTGCTCCAGTGGTTGAGCCTGTGCTGAGAAATGGGACTGGGGAAATGAACGTTTTAGTCCTGTGTCATTGTCCTGCTACAATGGGCAGAATGTTTCTGAATCTCTTCCTCTCTGTGGCCTCATATCCTGAAGAAATTAAGAATAACATTCATCTCCACATGGTAGCAACTAAACAAAGTTTAGAATTGAAGTATTTGTGAGTTTTTGTTTCCTTATAAACTAATTACATAATTATGCAAGGAAGAAGCTTACTGATAAATAAAGTAAACAGCATCCAGAAAGCACTAGTTTGCAACGATAAGAATTTCTATTATGCATCTCAGCCAGAAGCATACATTCACCTGCTCCTGTCTCCTTGTGTTTTTTTGAACCAATGAGTAGCTCTGCTGCATTTTTGGATATTCGGCATAGGTAGGATTAAATGGATTACAGTTTCCATATGTCAAAAATATTAAGTAGAATAGAAAGAATTAAAGAATAATTGGACAGATGCTGTCCAATGCAGTAAAATTTTTCATTGTTTACTGTAACACAGAAAGATTTGAGCAGAGATTCTGAGTTCTAGTTGCTGGTGCATTATAGTTTCATATTTAACTCTCACATTTCCTAAAGAGAATTGAAATTCTCACCTGCCTTAACCCCATTTAAGGCTGTGTGGAATTATTGGGAACAGGATATGGGAAGCAACAAGAATGTCCTGCAGCAGTAGCAGGACAGAAACTTGTGCAAGATGATTCTTTCCTGTGGTGATGCAGCTGATGCCGTTCACTGCTCTGCTCTTTGAGCTTTCGGGAACCCCCAACAGGAAAGACACCCCTTCCTGGAGTGACAGAGAAGTGCAATCATTGGTGGTGTTAGGGACAATCTGTCAGTGGTTTTTCTTATATAATTACATGTCTGTTTAAGGCAGCCCAGTTCAAGTGAATCATTTTTCTACCGGAAAACCTACTGCAGGCTCCATTAAAGTGAAAGGTTTTCCATTTTTCATACGCAATAATAATGTGGGTACTTATAAGTACAGGAAAGCAAAGCACATGAAGTGGAACAAGCTGTATAGAAAACATTGTTCAACTCTTGGAATATAACAAGTTCTCAAAACATGTTCATGATGATATGATTACTGTCCTCCTCCTCTATATCCTTGTCGCCACCTGTATAAAACTATCACAGTGCTCAGGAAGCATTGCAGAAAAGAGTGTTTTCTGCTACTATGTGTGAAACAACAATGAAAAGTCAAAACAGGGTGCGAAAAAAATCAAATTTGAAATAATAATTCTGCTTGCCCCACTACAACCAGCATCATAAAATTTCCATTTTTATGATATTTTTCGTATCTCTTGCTTTCTACCTGAATACCTAAACTGTCATAATTATCTTTATGATGAGGAAAAAAATACTTTCCAGAATCCTTCCATATCATTGTGATCCCCCTGCACCTACTGGGTGATGCTGTTTCTCTGCTGGGTCACAGTCAAGGAGACAATATACAAAGAGTCTCCTGTTTCTGCTGCCCAGTGGAGATTCAGTCTCTCCCCAGCATTTAAATTAATACAAACTCAGATGGGAGCTTACTGATGTAGACAGCCATGGGTCCTGGGACACAGGTATAGAGTTCACTGGATAGGTGTCATCAAAGTAAAGGCCTGGAGCACCAGCTGATTA
Organism: Dasyprocta punctata; assembly: GCA_004363535.1. NCBI lineage: Eukaryota > Metazoa > Chordata > Mammalia > Rodentia > Dasyproctidae > Dasyprocta > Dasyprocta punctata. Next base: position 23,389 of record RJWM01024875.1, on the reverse strand, counting down.
TTGAATACTCTATGACGTTGGGGGCTCAATGCACAGAGCTCATAATTAGCCAAATTGGTCCATGCCATCCCAATCTCTAAGGACTTTCCAATGCCAACAGAGGAAGGAGACAAAAATAAAATAAGTGTGCACAAGAAGTTTGGAGTTTGTTTTCTACTCAGGTAAAGTTGGCATGTACTAATCACTTCTGCTATTTATGTATGATTTTTAAATGGCCACCTCCCTGTATTTCACTCAAGGGGTAAAATACACATTAGCAAACAATGTGCATCTTTAACCATATTAAATATACATTTTAATGACTTCGATTAAATTCACATTGTTTCAAAACACTTAAAGTCATACTAGTTCAATTAATATTCATTTCCCAAATTAAAACATACACTTAATGTTAAAATTTGCTATTCCATCAACATTACACCATGAAAATTTTAAGAATGAAAGTCACAATATTACAATACTAACACGACCAAATAGGCAGGATTTACAAATCTAGAGATTAGGTTGATTTGCTTTTTCAAAACCATATTCAAATCAATGTCACAGATCCCTAGAGGAAACTGTTCTGCTGTGGGGTGTTGCCAGGGTCCTTGTAATGAAAGTATTCAGCACAATGGGAACCACTGTGAGCATCACAGAAAGTGCTGCACTCTCTGTAGTAAATTGTGACACAGCTCAGCAAACATGTACTCCAATGCCTCTTACATAAAATAAGCAAACGAATGATAGTTGCCTCTTCTAGAAAATAAGCAAACAAATGACAGACACATGTAGAGAAGATTTTACACTACCAAACCCTAACGGGGTTTTCAGAGTGAGGATCCATTTTATTAGTAAGAGGAAAATATCCATATAAAAAGGGGCAGGAAGAACATGGCACCAGCAAAATACTTCACTGTGTTATCAAGGAAGTTGTCAAAATAGGTAAGATTAAAGTAGTCATCCTAGAACTAAGAGAATTGTATGACAGTATAATTATGCAGGCAAAGAGTCTAAAGCTCTAAACAAAAATAACCAAGCTAAGAAGCCACAAAGGCAAGGTATACTTATGACTGAATAAATCTGTGGGTTTCAGAAGGCCCCAAACTGATTGTAGGCTACACCAGCCAGGAACATGTGATTCATTCTTCCAAAGATGAAAAAGGAGACCTTGTGTCAAGCAGCCTACATAGTAGAAGACTGTGCCATGTGATTGGATGTTCACAATTTTCAGACCATGGTGGAGATGAAGCAGAATTAGTCATGGAGAAGATGGAGAGAAGCACATAGGAATGTGGAGGTATGAGTCAAAGCTGACAGTCACGGTGACTACCAAGTTCCTGAATGCCATGACCAGGCACATGGACATAAATAGACCTGCGAGAACAAGCTGCATATTTGGTACATATGAGAGTCCCAAGGGATGGAATTCTGAGGCATATGTTAGATTTTTTGTTCTCTATACCTTGGAGAACTTGGAAAAAGAAAAGAAGTTTGGACAAAAGAAATAAATATGTAGGTGCTAACTACTCTATATTTTGAATTCAAGTTCTCACAGATAGCGCATATACCCTTGAGGTTTAGAAACTTCAGTAATCTTTTTTTGATTTTAATTTTAAAGGAACAAAAGCAAGCGAAACAAAACAGAACAAAGCCAACCAAAACAAACTAGTGTAAATGACACAGGACTTCAAGAGGAAATCAATAATAGTTACCATAATGCCTCCTGCTGTCTTCAAAATAGCTGCAGCTACTTTCAGACATAGTAAATATCAAACAAAAAAGAAAAGAATAGAAGCAAGAAAAACAAAACAATGAATGCAATAAATGACTTCAAAACAAGATAATAAAATCCAAATTGGCTACCATAATATATCTTGTTATCTTTGAAATAGCTGTCTATGCCATTGGATACAATGAAATCAAACAAAATGAAACAGAACCAAATCCAACCCAACAAAACAATGAAAACAATACAGAACTTCAAAAAAATACAATAGGGAATCAACAGTGGCCACCACCCTCAGAAGGAGATCCCCTATGGATGCTACAATAAATATTGCCATCAAATGTGAGTTTGATTTATTTCACTTATGAGTATGGTCTCCAGTTGCCTCCATTTACCTATAAAAACCTCAAGTTTATCCTTTTTTACAGCTGAGTAATACTCCATGATATAAAAATACCACAACTTTTTGATCTATTCTGAGGCTGATGGACATTTGGCTTGATTCCAAGATTTACCTATTACAAATTTTGCTGCTAAAAACATCCTTACACATATATTGCTGTAGCATGACATTTTCAATTTTTCTGGGAAAATAACCAGAAAGAGAATTGCTGGATTAAATGGGACTTCGAAGCCTAGTTTTTTGAGGAATTTCCATACTGATTTCCACAGTGGTTATACCAGTCTACAGTCCCACCAAAATGGGAAAATGTTCCTTTTTCCCAAAAGTCCCACCAACATTTGTTATTGGTTGATTTCTTGATGGTAGCCATTTTTTCTGGTGTGAGATGGAATTTCTATGCTGTTTTAATTTGCATTTGTCGAATGACCAGTGATACTGAACCTTTGTTCATGTATTTATTTTCTACTTGTATTTCTTTGTCTGAGAAGTGTGTGTTCATCTCAGAAGCACATTTTTGGATTGGGTCTTTGAATTTTGGGGGCCTGATGTTTTAAAATTTTTTATATGTTCTAGATATAAGTCCTTTGAGAAACAACTGGCTGAAATTCTTTCCCATTTTATGGATTTTGTTTACACTCTGTTGGTGGTTTCATTTGAAGTGCAAAAACTTTTAATGAGATGAGATTCCAGTTACTGACTCTTTTAAGTACTTGCCAGGTGTTTTGTGTTTTGTTTATGAACGTTGTCTACTCCTATGTCTTCAAGATTTCTACCTACTTTGTTTTCCAGTGCACTTAGTGTTTCTATTTTAATACTTAGATTTTTGATCTCTTTTAAATTTAGTTTAGTGCATGGTGATAGACATGGGTCTAGTTTCATTCTTTATCATTTGGAAAGCAAATTTTTCCAACACCATTATTAAAGAGGCTATCTTTCTTTTAGGGAACATGTTTAGCCCCTTTGTCAAAGATAAGGGGGCTGAGTGCATTTGTATTTGTGTGCATATCTTTTAATCTGTTCCATTGATACATCTTTTTTTGTCAATACCATGCTGATTTTATTACATGTCGCTTTGTAGTATAATTTTGAGTCAGGAATTGTGATGCCTCTTGCCTTGCCTTTATTGCCCAGAGTTGCCTGTGCTATTCTATGTCTATTCTGGCTCCAAAGAATTTTAGGAAGATTTTCTCTATATCTATGAGGTATATTAATGATATATTGATCAGGATTGAAACAAATATGTATGACAGTTTTGGGAGTATGATCATTTTTACTATGTTGGTTCTTCCTATCCAACAGCAAGGGATATCTTTCCATTTTCTGACATCCTGTTAAATCTCCTTTTTTAGAGTACTATTATTTTCAATGTATAGGTCTTTTACATCCTTTGTTAGGTTTGATTGCTAAGTATTTCATTTTTTGGATGCTGTTGTGAAAAGTGGTATTTCCACAATTTCTCTCTCAGTGAGTTTGCTGTTTGTGTACAGAAATGATGTTGATTTTTGAGTGTTGAATATATATCCAGCTACATTGCTGAATTTGCTTATTAACAGCAGTAGTCTTTTGATGGAGTTTTTAGGGTCTTCTATGTAGAGTATCGTGTCATCTGCAAATAGTGATAATTTAACTTCTTCTTTTCCTATCCTTATTCCTTTTATTTCTCTCTCTCTTGTCTAATTGTTCTGGCTAATGTTTCCATAACTATATTGAATAGGAGTAGTGATAGTGTACATCCACATCTTGTTCCTGATTTTAGAGTGAAATCTTTCAGTTTTCGTGCATTTAGTTTGATGTTGTTTTGTCACAGATGGCTTTTATCAGATTTATGTAGATATCATCTATTCCAATCTTCTGTAGGATTTTTATCATGCACAAGTGTTGGCCTGTATCAAAAGCATTTTATGCATCTATTGATATAATCATGTGACTTTTTTCTTTGGATCTGTGGATGTGGTGTATTACATTTATTGATTTGCATATGTTTAACCATCCCTGCATTTCTGAGATAAATCACACTTGTTCATGATATATAATCTTCTTGATGATTTATTGCGTTTTATTTGTTAGTATTTCATTGAGAATTTTTTGCATCAATGTTCACTAGGTAGATTGGCTTATGGTTTTCCTTTTTGGTTTGGTCTTTCTCTGGTTTTAGGATCAGGATAATGTTTGTCTCCAGGAATGAGTTAGGCAGAATTGCTTCCCTTTCAATTTTATTGAAGAGTTCAAGGGTTAAATATTTCTTTAAATTTTTTGTAGAATTCAGCCTTCAATACATCAAGACCTCAGCTTTTCTTTGTTGGTAGGGTTTAGTTACATTTTCAATTTCAGTAACCGATATTGTGTTATTCAAAATTTGTATATCTTCTTGATTCAGTTTTGGCAATTTTTATGTTTCTAGGGATCTGTTCATTTCCTCCATGCTTTCCAGCCTATATGAATAAAGATTTTTAAAGCAGGCATTCATGATCTTTTGAATTTCCACAGGTTGTAATAATTTCACCCTTTTCATGCTTTATTGCATGAATTTGAGTTTTTTCTTTCTTTTTCTTGATAAAGTTGTCTAGGGATTTATCAATTTTGCTTATTCTTTCAAAGAACCAACTCTTTGATTCATTAATTCTTTGTGTTGCTTTCTTAGCCTCAATTGTATCAATTTCTGCTCCAATATTTATGATTTTCTCCCTTCTTTTGGCTTTGGACTTGACTTGTTCTTCTTTTTCTAGAAGCTTGAGGTGCAACAATAGGTTGTTTATTTCTGTTTGTTCTGTTTTCCTGATGTGACAATTCATTGCTGTGTATTTCCCTATTATGACTGTTTTCATTGCATCCCACAGGTTTTGGTATGCTGTATGTGCATTTTCATTGAATTGTAGATATTGTTTAATTTCTTCTTTAATTTCATCTGCAACCTATTGTTTGTTCAGGAGGGTGTTATTTAATTTCCATATGATTCTGTAGGTTTTGCAGTTTATTTTGCCATTAATTTTCAAATTCAGTGCACTGTGGTCAGATAATGTGCATGGAATAATTTCAGTCTCTCTGCATTTACTTAAGCATGTTCTGTGGACTAATATATGGTCTGCTTTAGACAATGTCTCATGTGCAGCTGAGAGGCATGTGTATTCTGATGTTGAGTGGAACACTCAGTACACATTTAGTGAGTTAATTAGTTCACAGGTTTGATTCAGTTCTGTTATTTCATTACTGCCTTTTTGTCTGGTTGATCTATCTCTTTGTGAAAATGGGATTTTAAGATCTCCCATTACAATCGTGTTATTGTGTATTTGGTTTTTTATGTCTACTAGTATTTATCATATATAGTTTAGGCTCCTGAATTCAATGCATATAAATTTATGATTATTATCCCTTCCTTTTGATTTTTTTCTCCTAAGAAGTATGTGCTAACCTTCTTTGTCTCTTTTGACAATGTTTGGTTTGAAGTTCACATTGTCTGTAAACAGAATAGCTAACCTCACTTTTTTCAGGGTTCCTGTCACATGGAATATTGTTTTTCTTCCTTTGACTTTCAGTCTATGAGCTTCCTTTTGAGTCAGACGTGTTTCTACATACTGTTGGCTCCTGTTTCTTTATCCATTCTGTCAATCTACTTATTTTAATTGGTGAATTGAGGCACTTTACATGGATGGTTATAAGTGATATGTACTGGCTTAACTTTGTCATGTTATTTTCCTATTGTTGGTTCCCTTCTTTTCCCTCTTGTTTAATTCCTTGCCCTGCCTGGTGGTTTCTTTCTGTTGTTGTTCTAGAAATTGTAGTCACTTTCATATCTCTCTAGTATGTCCTTTAGTACTCTTTCTAGGGTTGGTTTAGTAGACACGAATTTCTTCTCGTGGAAGTATCTTATTTCTCCACTAATTTTCAAAGAAAATTTTGCAAGGTACATCAATCTGGGTTGAAATTCACTTCCTTTCGGGGCTTGAAATACTTCACTCCAAGATCGTTATGACTTGAGAGTTTGTGTGGAGAAGTCTGCTGTGATTCTAATGGGCTTTTCTTGATAGGAGAGTTGTATTTTTTCTCTAACAGCATTTTGTATTCTGTTTTTATGCTGAATTTCTGGAATCTTGATTATTATATGTCTGGGTGTAGATTAACTTTGGTTATGACTGCTTGGAAGTCTATATGTCTCATCTTTCTGTAGATCAGATTCTTTTTCCATGATTGGGAAATTTTCTGCTATTACTGCTGTGAACTATTTTTGTCATTTGCATTGATTCCTGCATTTTCATTGACACCTATCAATAGTATATTGTTTTCCTTTACATCATCTTGAAGATGTTCAATTGTTATTTCATGATCCCTTGTTATTTTTAAAAGTTCTTTCTGGCCGGGAGTTTGGCTCAATGGCTTAAGCATCTGCCTGGCAGGTGCAAGGGTGTGAGTTTGATCCCTGATGCCACAAAAATAAATAAATAAATAAACGTTCTTTCCTTTCATGCTCACTAATGTAATTCTGTCTTCAAGGTCTGAACTTCTATCTTCTGTTTCATTCAAGTGGTTTTGCCAGGTTTCAATGGAATTTTTAATTTTCTGGGGATCTCTTTGAATTTGTTTCATGCATTATATTTGTTTCTTAAATCATTCATTCAAGGTTTCCATCATTTTCCCATGCCCCTTTACTTTGTTATCCATGTCTTCCTAGCTATGCAGAACAACTCTTTTAATAAGGTTGCCATTTCTTTCCTTACCTGACAGATTATTTCTTATCTGATTTCCTCTATAGCCTCATAGATTCTTTTTCTGCATTTCACTTGCCATATTTTCAGAAATTTCAGGCATATGACTTCCAATGTCCCCTATTTCAATGTCTCCTGTACTCATTTCCGATGGACTGGGCATATGAAATTATGTTTTGCTTTTTCGTTTTATCATTTTCACCTCTTGGCTTAACGTTTTGGTCTTTTCAATCCCACTAGTCTCAACTTTCCATCCATCATGTGTCTTGGGTTGTACTGTGTGGCTGATGTTTGCTTAGTTGCTGGCACCTATAATGTAGGGGAGGGGCCAGTCACCTGAATTCCTCCTCCACAGCCTGTTGGGTGAGTCCTATATTCTTCCTAGTCTCACTAGCCTAGGAGAATTGTTCTAAGCCAATTCTTAGTTTCTATTGTTACTGTGGTTTCAGGCTGTTCCAGACCACCAGATCCACCTGTCTATAGTGTGTGCCCCAGCTGGCATGCTACTGTGTCACTGGAGCCTCCTAGGCCCTTTTAATTTCCTCTGGGCTGGGGGAGGTCTTATCAGCCCTCTTCCCAACCCACCTGAGGCTCTCTGTATAGAAGAGGGACTCATTCACAGTCTTTCTAGCTCACCAAAGTCCTACAGCTGGGGGCAGCGTTCACTGCAGTTCCTGTTGGCCCATTGAGGTCTTCTACTGGAGGAGAAAACGCACCACACTGCTTCTGGCTCACTGAGGTCCTCTGTGTAGGGGGAGGGGTTGCCAAGACTCTCACTAACCCACCAAGGTACTGCCAGCAGTGGACGGGGTTGCTGACAGTCCATTAGCTGACAGCCCATTGGCTGACAGTTGCTATTTCTGACAGTCCATTGCCTACTGAGGTTTTTCAGGTATGGGGGAAGTGCAGCCAAGGTTCTCCTCAACTGCTGAGGTCATCTGGTTGCAGGAAAAGGGCTGCTGAAGATCTCCTTGGCTGCTGAGCTTTTTCAGGTGCAGGTGAAGGGCGGCTAAAGATCCTCTCAGCTGTTGAGGTCTTTCAGGTGCAGGGAAAAGGCAGACGAAGCTCCCCTCAGTTGCTGAGGTCCCTTCTTTGAGCTCTTAATATTGCATTCTGCATTATTCACCAACTTCTATATGCACCTAAGTCAGAAACACTTACCTGAAAAATTGGTAAGACCAAGAACCTTAGCAACAAGAAGTCCATGATCACAGTGAAAGTCATCCTGCCTTCAAAACAACAAGGAGAATGAGAAATATTATTGTTTCACTAGAAGAAAATGGTTGTCACTGAAGGAATAAATGAATAAATAACAGTTACAAGCTCTCTTGCCTTACAATATTTGTAAACAGTAAGAGTTTGCTTTGCATTATATGGAAATTAATTCAAGTTAAAAGTTCTTAACCTGAAACTATTGTTATGTACCAGTTATACTGAAGAGTATTTTTAAAAATCATTTTTTAATTTACTGATTTCTCTCCTTTATCGGTGTAAGTACTGACCCAAATAATGTTTACTGTGACTAAACTTTCTCTTTATCCCTAGTGGAATCCAAGTCTTAATGAATAATCTTTAGTTAAACACACAATCTAGTATGACTTCACTGACCTAAAGTATGGCATCTGTACTAATTGCACAAATCAGTGGCTATGAAAAAAATGAAATATTAAGAAATACATTTGAATATTTTCTTTATATACATGTATATTTGTATGAAATGCATCCAGTCTCAGTAAGATAACTTGGGAAGATATTTTTTACTTTTTACTTTTGTCCTGTATTCCGTAGTGAACTTTTGAAATTGCTTCATTTTTCCAAATTTTAAACTTCCTTATTTATACTTAAGACTTAGCACCAATGAGATTCCGAAGTTCAGTTCTGAATATGAGCACTTTTATCCCTTATTAATAGTTTTTTTCAATCCTTCCTGACACATAAATTACAATTTTCATAGCTCAGCCTCATGAAGAAAACTCTAGTTAAATGTTTTATCAACTCTCACAATAAATTAATTAAAAAATAATGGAAAGCACCAAAATACATAAAATGATATAAAAACATTCTTTAAATTTCCTCATGTATAATAGTCACCTACATCATATGATTATTTTTAAATTGTTTTATTGTAACATATTAGTTTTAATGAATACTGTGCTTCATTGTGCTTAAACATGCATATAATTTATTTTGACCATTTTTAAAACTTTAAAATTCAGTAAATAAGTGTGTCCCAGTCCAATTCATCACTATTTTTACCTGAAGATATGTCAAAATATCCACCTTGGTTAATATATTAGTCTGAGACCAATTTCTTCAGAATGATTGCATATAAATTCTTGGAAGATTTTCCCTAAATTAGTGTTCAGAAACACAACTATTGATTCATTCAGGCACTTAGGAGTGGTGCACTAATATCACCTGTTATTATTGTCATTTAATGGTAAAAAGTAATTTGAAAATTATTCATAAAACATTTTCATTGTTATTTGATTTATTATTTATGAAATTGAGTTCCTGATAGTTATGCATGAATGTCTTAAAATGTGTAATGAAAATACTATAAATGCTGTTGCTTGGTTCCATCCAATGGAAAGACAGACTCATAAACAGATTATGTTGTGTCCTTATCAGACTTATTCACCAGATTTGGCACCAAGTGATTTCTAAGTCCTCTCCAAAGTCAAAATGACTGTGAAAGTTAAATATTTACAATCAGTTCATGACATCGAGGCAGCCATGATAGGACAACTAAAGATATGAAATATAAAAAGATTCCATAAATATGTTCAAGATGATGGGAAGTAATTTAAGTTTGATTAATGGAAATGTTCCTTTTAAGTCAGTATTTTTGTTAATTTCTATACTCATTTTAGCCCTTTGAAAACAGCTCGCATAAGGACAATATACAATGTCACATTAATGAAACATGAAAACATTTCATCTGACCAGGCGTTTTATTGAATGGCACATAGATGATCTTTGCTATTAATAATAATTCTATCTCAGTTGTATTTGTCTCTATGTTTTAGCTTCATAAACACAAATTACAAAAATGACATCCCTTATATGCTGAATACTTAGAGTGAAATTGTATCAAGCATAAATCAACTCAGATGAAATCCTTAGTCTAGAGATACTAATCACAGAATATTGACAAATAAGTAAACCAATTAGAATTATAATTAAATTATAAGTCTCAGAGTAATTCACAATAATCTTTTTAATGTTTCCCAGCCTTAAGGAAGTTTTCAGAGGAAGTCTAGAACTTTTATGTGCACAACCATGGCAGGTACATTATAAAACTGTTTCCACTCTCCTGAGCAGCAAGGGAAGTAAGACTTGACTTTACGTCTCCTTTTGAGGTTGAGTGGGCTGATGACAATGCTGCAGCAAGATGTAGAAAGCTGCAAGGATATCTAGGAGTGGGAAAAGATAGGTATCTATCCTGAATTGTGTGCCTATTTTTTCTGTGATAATTGCCAACGATCTCTGGCATTATTTTAATAGTTGCGACAGCATTTGCCATACACTGCTGTATTTTGTATTGTACTAGGTACCCTCTAAATGTGTGCACAGTGAGCAAGAGATTTCTACTTGGATTGAAAAACAAGTCAGGTGGGCAGTAGAAATTTCATGGGGACTTCCAGGAAGTATTTGCATGCCCATGTGTCTCTAATTAGATTTGCCAACTCAAAAATGGCTTCAATGTTTCAAGCTCAACACCTAGCACAATTTACCTTAAAATGTCATGTTCTTCAATTTTCTTTAAACAAAATATCTTAGCACCTAGTAATCTTGATTATCTGAATGGCAGTTCATGATGTCATGATTTCTGTCTTACTTGTCCTCGCCCTTGTTATTTAAACCTTTTTCTGTGTTTAGGAAAGAGTGAAAATGAATCCATTTTCCTCTCTCAACGGTGATATAAATATGGGAAGTAGAATCAGTGTAGAAAGAAGTCAAAAGTTGAGATGATATTTCTAGGTTCTTCATTGCAAGCACTAATATACACATCGCAGTACTCAATGCTGTAATTTAGCATCTGGTGTTCCACCTATGTTTATAAAACTGCTGTGCTTTTCCTGATGATGAGGAAATATGTTTTTGATGAACCTGCATCCATCCGTCATCCACCTCAGTACTACTGGGTTCTGTTGTATTGACATGGTAGAATCACCATGGAGTGTGGATCCAGTGCCACTACCCTGCTTGGTTCCCAATAGAAGCTCTGACCTGACTCTCATTACTGATATGAATGGAGTCTCTGATGAAAGCTTGATGAAGTAGATGACCAGAGGAGGAGGAGACACAGTTTTGCTGGCCACAGGACTGGTCAGGCCATAGATGAAGTTATGCAGTATAGGGAATAGTCAGGGTGCATGTCACAAAGGGCATCACACTATCAAATTTTAGTATGGATGAGCCAAGTTACAATAAAAAATCTGTCCTATAACGTAAGTGAATAAGTGACAGGTGATATTTTTACATATAGAAGGCTTCATATGACTGAGCAGATGCTGAGATGTAAAATGAAAGAAAAGAATTTCATTGTAAGAGAAAAATCACCCATAACATTGGGGGAAAACAAATATGCTTCACTGTGCTGTTGGTGAACTTGTAAAAATAGGTGTGATCAATGAAGTGGGGAGGGTCATAGAAGAAACTAGAAATTTCCATATCCTTGAAGTTGGTGAATTGAAAGACAATAAAACTCTAAGCTTGGGCATCAAAGGACTAAGCAACAGTGATGCCAAAATTCAGAAGATACAAAGTGAGGGAGCATGGTGCCCAAACAGGTGACAAATGGGCCAAAACTGACCACAGACCATCACAGTCAGGTGAACACTCTCCATGTATCAAAAAATAATTTAAACAAATATCTTTGTTAGGCATCTCACACAGGAGATAACTGTATAGTGAGTTCAGGTGTCCAGCGTCATGCTTGCGATGGTGGCAGAGGTTAAGTGGATATCTGATGAAGAGGGATCAGAGGAGAGCAAATACAGGGAGATGCAGAGGCAGGAGTCAGAACTGAGACCTAGGATAGTTAGCAGGGTCCCCAGAACCATGAACAGATACATGACCAGGGACAGTTTTAGAGGAAAGAACTATGGTGTTGGATCCTCTGAAAGACAAGTGACATGGAATTCTGAGACATAAATTAAATTTTGTGCTTGTGGAGTACTTGAAGACCTTTTGAAAAATGGGTCGTCCAACCTTCCAAAACAAGCTTCACTTATGTGATATTAGAATGCAATTATAAAATATACTAACATTTTTATAAAGAAAAAATAGGGAAAAAGAAAACAAACAGGCACCTAGCGCTCTGTATATACTTTGAATCCAAGTATTGACAAGTGAGGTATATACATTCATGGTCCGCAGACCATCAACAATATGCCATTTGTGTTATGTTATGTTAAGTTCAATCTTCGTAGAACTCTTTCAATACTAGTTTAGAGTTCTTCTTTCTATACATGCCTACTTTAGAGAAACTTAGCTAAACAGTTTCGAAGACCAAAAACATTAGCAATAACAAGTGTGTAACCACAGTACACCACATTACAGGCCTTTAAAACACAGAAGAGAATAAGAATTATTCTTCTGTCTCTAATAATAAAATGCTTCTCTTTATTAATTAGAAGCACTGAAAGATATTATTTTAAGAAAATGGCATAAATTCATTTAACTTCAATAATTTTGAACATTCTGTGAGCACCAGAACTACTTTGGGTAGACAATAAACATAATCAGTAATTCTGAGTCAAAAAATTATTTTGTGGCAGTTTTCTCTCAGAAATTTCTCATTCTGGGTTTTCTGATTTCCCTCCTCTGGGAGTATAAGTGCTCTCCCAAATGATTTTTATTTTTTTAAATACATGTATTTCTTAATTCTTGGTTTTAATGAACTCAAATTTTATTAAAGAACTTTTAATTAAACACAAAACCTCATATGATACTGGTAACCACCACTGTGGAATTAGTGCGTACTTCACCTTTCAGCGGTCAAAAATAGTGAAATAATTAAACACATTTGAATTTTTAAAATCTTTACATAGATTTGTTTTTATCAGTCTGAATCAACTGCATTAAAATATCGAGTAAGGAAATGTGCTTTTAAAAATGTTTTCTTCATTCTGTGTTCTCCTTGTTCTGATGTAACAATTCCATTGTTTTTCTAAACATAAGTTTTCTAAGTTTCAGTTAGATATTAGAAACAGATAAATCATAATTCCTAGGTGTTTATCCCAACTGTCTTATCCGTAGTGGACAGAATTTGTCACTTCTCCTCCCTGATACATGAATCGCAATTCTCTTACCTCAGCTAAGTTCTCATGATGATTTATAGGGAAACACTGCAAAAAATAGAAGCATTTCAATTATGTTTTTAAAAATTCAAACTATGTCACTTGTAATGTGGAGACAGTAATTACTGTAGATAATTTTTTTAAAAAGTTGAAGAATCTTTTAAATTGGATAGAATAGCAGATTGCAATTCCATTTATTAGCATGGTGTAGTGTGTCCATATACAGTGATCAAAAACTAGTTAGATTAATCATAATATCTGCATCTCAAGTTCTCCACAATCTTTTCTTCCTATGTTTGAGAACAATTGCCTTAAATTTAGAAATGATGAATTAATACTGTATGTTATTACCTTCAGAAAAATAACAATTTGAAAATTTAAAACATGTAACATTTACTTCATAAGTAATAATTATCAATATTTGAATTATTAACCACAAGATATGAGTTGTTATCTCCCTGATTCTATTGTCTTGGACACTACTTCCCCAAAGTCAGTTACTGTCAGGAATTTTGTGGGTAAATTGGTAGATCTTCCTCTCAATATTTACACATCAGTATTGATATATGTACCATAAACAGTTTTCTTAAGAACCTGCACCAAATCTGGGCATGGTGGCACACACTTGTAATAACAGAACTTTGGGGTCCAGAGGTTTTATGTGAATTCAAATCTAGCCTGGGTTGCACTGTGAATTTAAGATCAATGTTAACTACATAGATGAGACACTGTCTCAAAGATAAAGCAACAACAGTAATAATTACCTGTCCAAAGGCACTTAAAGTTCATTGAAGTAGGATACATAGAGCCCTTGTTGCTCTTGAAATATGAGAGTTTACATAGACAGGTAGATCTGACTCTCTGTGAAATGCATACAGCACTGCAAATGCTTTAACTGACCCAAGGCATTACCTGGTGGAGGGACATCATTTCATTTGTAACTTTACTGTGATGACAATCTCCTCAAAATTCTTTCTTCACATCCTGCAAGTTAGAATTTCTGTTCAGCATGTGGGTGGAGGATGGTTGTTTGACTTCCAAAGCTGATGCAAGTTCAATTTTACTATTAATCACATATCTTGCCCCAATAAAATATCATTGTCATGTAAGTCTTTTTATAAATATATCATCAAAATATTCCAAATAGTCATCCAATAATAATTCTTCTAAGATAAATAATCAATGCATTTAAATTGCTTCCAGAATAATAATTCTATTTTACTCCACTAAAACAGAGAGTGTCCTGAGGTGGTAGTCAGGAAACCAACATTTTACATCATGTTTTGTCCTGCTACAATATAAAGCATAAGTATAAATCTCTACAACCTTTGTGCTTATACGACTTTATGTAAAATATACTATAACAACCATTTCTACAGTTTGTGTGGCATATGATAAAAAAAGGAGAAAAGAAAGAAAGCAAACATAAAGACTGAAAAAGTCATGAACTTATTCATACGATTGCCAAGAGTCTCTAGGGCCTGGAATGATATGAAAATGCAAAATATTTCTCACTATACTCAATAAACTTTACAGGCCAATTTCCCTTTGTGCCATTTCTGCTTTCAGGCCCATTGAAATGTTCATAGCAGCAAAATTCATAATAGCTAAATTTTTAAAGTAATTTATATGTTCATCAGCAGAAGAGAAGAATGAATAAAGAAAATGTGATATATATGATGCATAGAATGGCAATATAGCTATATATACATAGGCATACGACTCAGTTATAGAGATAGATACATTTGAGTCACTTGTAGGAAAATGTCTGCAATTTGAGACCATAATGCTAAGCAAAATAAATGAGACATGGGAAGTTAGAGATTATATGATTTCTCTTAAATGAGAAACCCAAAATATAAATAAAGATATAAATATAAAATGATGATAGAAAAGAGTGAGGCACATTTTGTGGAGATGGGAGGGGGAACTGGGGATGGGGGAAGAGCAGAGGACTAGGAGGGGGCATGGAACTAAAAATGACTAAAGGTATCTTGTCTATGTACCAATCCCCCAAGATGTGTATAATTATTATGTATCACAAACATATACCAAGAGCAATGCAAAAAACAAAACAAAACAAAACAAACAAATCAAAAAAAAAAAAAAACTCTCTGTCATAGTCTTTGAATAACTGAATTTTTTTTGGTGCTGTTGTAGGTCTCACATGCTCATCACAGACACACAGGCAGGATCCACTTTATCTTGTTTCCAGCTCTATGGGAAACACATACCAAGGATGGAAATGCAGATAGGAAAGCGCCAGGATCGTCAAAGTCAGACTGATGAGGGATAATTTTCATGAACTGAGGAATGGTCTATTCAAGGTATAATGGTTTTTTTCTTGAAGGTGTCACTCTTTGAGCATACCATGGCCTTGGGAATTCAAAGATTTAAATGAGTTAGACATTCCTTCCCAAATACACACCATGTTTTTACTTTAGGACAGAAATTAAATGTCCCATTATATAAATAGGAAAATGGCAACTTCAAGTCAGAAAATATTTTATGAATATGAAGAGTAACCTAAACATTATTAATAATTTAGTTTATATTATTTTCCTTTGCCCCATATTCCTCAGACATTACTCCCTTAAGGAGCATGTACTATTGGTCGAAACTTAATCATCGCAGTTGTGTCAAGTAGAAATCAACTCAGATGACAACGCGGAGTCTTAGAGATACTAACAACCAGTTCTAAGGGACAGAAATGGACAGGATTAAAGTTAAATTATATGGGTCTGACACAGCATTTCATTGCTTCCTTCCCAGTGGTAAGTGATATGCAGAGATCCAGAGTCTCAGCCACAGCTATGGTTGAAACATGATTTTAATCACTCTATAATTTTCTGACTTGATGGCTCATTGCAAGACTCAGTAGCTTAATTACTGTAAAGGATGATGACATGTTCAACTTTGAGGAAATCCTGATGTGGAAATAAAGAGAACAATTTTTGTTGAATTTTTCCATGTCAGTTATTTCTAGGGTTGTTGCCTGTGATTCACAGTTGTCATTTCCACAGTAGACACAGTACAGGGTCTAACAGTTGTCCTCTTGAAGAGGCAGGGTAATTAAATGACTGGATGGTCAATGATACAATATTCCTGGATATTCTCAATATGATGTTCAGTGTACATAATCAGACAGCTTAATTCAAGCATAGCTTCACTTCTTTCTAAAAACTTAGTATAGGTTACACAGAATGCTGTCCCTTTGTCTTTTCTGTAAAGCACAAGTGACATGACACTCATAATTTGGGGAAGTTGAAGCAGGTGAATTCAGAAAACCTACGTAGAATGCATAGCTCAGAGCCTTCACTCAGAAATCTCTTAACAGTGGTTTATAACGTTATGATAAATATCATCCTCCTTACCATCCCTATCACGTGCATTGCAATCTTTCTGTAGTGCTTCGGAGACAGTTTAGGGGATTCATTTTCTACTATCACAAGTGAGAAGCCTATGAGAGCTAGAACCCACGTAAGCATTAGCCAAAACATTGAATGGGATTTCTAGGACTCAACCACAACAATGAAAGTAAACAGCAAAGATTTCATAGCTAAAATTTTATACATTGGCATCCCTCCATCTTGCTGCACTAACTGCAATGTCTGCCCTGAAAAAATGGAAATGGTGCTTCTGACAATCTTTCTTTCTGCCATCATTACATTTAGTACTGATGGAGTTGTGCTGAATTTCTTCCAGAGCATGACCATAAAGTGCAGGTCTCATGCTTCTTCCCAGCCAGGTTCTCACTGGGGCCTCAGATGTTGTCCTCTGAATCGATATGGGTGCAGTATCAGATTGGAGTTTCATCATGCAAGCAATCATGGGAGTAGTGGAAAGAGGTATACACCTCTGACCTGGAGCCATCAAGCTGAAGGCTCATTGCTTATGATTATAAAATTGTGTGGGTTCGATGAACACAATTCGTAAGTATCCAATTTTGGCCAAGTTATCCTAACATGTGAAGAATTACTAATGTAAAAGGAATAAAATGAACAACAGAATATAACTTTCCAGGAAAGCTTTAGGTTCACTCTTTATTCAGGAGAACATTCAAGGACAGGATAAATAGTTGTGATTTCTTTTTTTCTTTCATGGAAAATCTGTCTGCTATTTCCAGTTTTTATCGTGGTAAAAATACTTATAACAAAAATTTCATTTTAACTACTGTGAAGTTCAGTTTAATGATACTCATTGCATTTACATGATTAGGAAAACTTCATCTCCCAAAAGTCTTCATGTTTCCAAACTGAAATCGTGTACACATTTTTAAAAGCTCCCTTTAAAGTCTCTTCCCAAACCTTTCAGCCACCATCCTTCTATGAAACATCATGAGAAAGTGAAACTATTTCACTACAAAAATAAGGATGACTAACCAAGACTGCAGGGTTTACAAAGTCTGAGTGTTAAAAATTATTTCATTTGTCAAACTAAGTACGAATCCACACATCGATTTAGGCAATTTTCCTGTAGCAAGTCTTCAGAGTGCTTTTAATATCTCTGTTTCTCAGGCTATAGATGAAGGGATTCAGCATAGGAGCTACAATTGTGTACATGACTGAGGCCACTATATTATTTCCTGAAGACTGTACCACAGCTGACCCGATGTACACGCCAGAGCCTGTTCCATAAAATAAGCAAACAACTGACAAGTGGGACACACACGTAGAGAAAGCTTTATGCTTCCCACCTGATGATGGGATTCTCATAATAGAGAAAACAATTTTACAGTAAGAGAAAAGGATTCCTGAAATGGGAAAAAAGCCAAATATGGCACCAACAAAATATATGACAATGTTACTGCTAAAGGCATCAAAACAGGAAAGACTAAGGATTTGAGAAGGATCACAGAAGAAATTTGAAATTTCTACGTCTTTGAAATTGGTAAACTGTAAGACAAACAAATTGTGCAGTTGGGAGTCCAAAAGGCTAACCAAAACAGACACCAAAACTAAGAAGATGCAGACACGAAGGTTCATAATAGCTGGGTAACGCAAGGGGTGGCAGATGGCCACAAATCGGTCATAGGCCATCACAGTTAGCAGCATGTCATCCAGGCATCCAAAAATGAGAAAAAAAGACATCTGTGTGAGGCAACCCTCATAGGAGATGACTCTCTTTTGAATTAGGATATCCACAATCATCTTTGGGACTGTAGTAGAGGTGAAACAGATGTCAGCCAAGGACAGGTTGGTGAGGAAGAAGTACATGGGGGTGTGGAGGTGGGAGTCAGAGCTGACGGCCAGGATGATGAGGAGGTTCCCGAGCACTGTGACCAGGTACATGGTCAGGAAAAGTCCAAAGAGGATGGGCTGCAGCTCTGGATCCTCTGAGAAGCCCATGAGTTGGAATTCTGAGATTTGTGTTAAATTTTGTGCCTCTGTATTGCTCAGACACCTTTGAAATAGAAAACAGACTGGGAAAAAGGAAATATAAATATGCACTCTGCATATATTCTAAATTCAAGTATTCATAATTAATGCACTCAGACTTGTGGTTCATACACTTTAAGCAATATTTTGTATTTGTAGCAAACTCAAGTCTTGAATCTCTTCCAGTATTGGTTTCAGTGCTACTTACATTATATATATAGCTACTTTAGAGATACACCAAAGTCAGAAGACCAAAAACACTAGGCATACCAAGTTCATGATTATAGGAATATTTGACCTACCCTTTAGTGGAAAAACAAAGGAAATAGTTTTATCCCTTTGAGTACCTCGACTTTGAAAAATAAAATTTATTTCAGATAAAAGAATTAATAATCAGTCTAATAGACTTTGTAATATTCTAAGACAATGGTACAAAGTCATCTGACACAGAATGTATATATATATATATATATATATATATATTCTTAAATATATGTATTCTTTATATATATGTATATTTGATATTTCATGAATGGAATATATTTGTGAGTGCCATTTTTCTTCTAGTGTTTCATCATTCTTCATTTTTTGATTATCTTCCTTCATGGACGTAAGTACTTACTTAGTATTATTTATCTTTTCAAAATTATTCAATATCTTAGTCCCATCTTTCGATTTGGTAAACTTCAAACTTTGAGAATCATGGTCTCTAACTATATATATTCACAACATCACATTCCAAAAAGTTACATTAGTGTAAATTGCAACTTTAAATTTGCTGATAATCTTTAAAAATTATATTAGTGTATGTTTGCCATATGTAGCAACTGTATTTAGTTTGAGGAATTAACACCTATGTAATATATCTTGATCAGTTTTACTACCTCTCCCCTTGCCTCAGACTTCCCTCTCATTCTATGAAGTCTGTATCCCTGTCTCTTAACAGAACTCCCCTATTTTGCTGTATAAATTATTTGTATTGAAGATCTCTCATATTAGAGAAACATTGAGATACTTAACCTTTGCGACCGACTTATTTCACTTAAAATTATGGTTTTAAGATGCATCCATTTTCTTACAAATGACTCAAATTCGTCTTCTTTATGGCTGAGTAGCAATGAATTGTAAATAAGTATCATGTTTTCTTCATCCATCTTCAGAGTATTTAAAATGCTGAAATGTTAAACATTGTAATTTTTTTCATTATTTTATTCAGTTATTTGCATCAATCTTGTAAGTATCTTGTGGACTAAGTGAGCTTTTGCTCTTTTCTTGTTTTACAACTTTTTAAATACAGTTTCCTATGTGGACCTGATGAGGCCATTTTTCTGAATATAACCCATCTCATAAAAAGTTGGGCACTTTAACAGTAGGGAAGCCTCCACAGTCCAGATGTGGATTCCAACCTTTTAATAATATCTTTATAGATTTTCTCTTAAATCTTCTTATTACATGGATTGTAGTTCTTTCATTTCTGTTACCTACAGGCAACTTGGCTTTTTTATTCAGTCTAGTTTCAATAGGATTTCATTGTGATAAAAGACAAAAGAGAAGCATACAGGAACTATTGAGGACACATATGGCAGCACATCACATGTTAAATAGATATATTTTAATAAACTGACTTACATGGTTGCTCAAAATTTTTTAAATTATGAAATTGCTAAAATCATGATTCTTAGCCTCATATATCAATATATTTACTGTATAAACTTTAGAATATTCAGAAACTTGACATTAGACCAAAACCTGTGTTATCAAAATATGTGCATATGAAGTTCTTTGTGGTCTTTTCTTCAACCAGTGTTAAGAACCACTGATTTAGAATGCATCCTGGCATTTAGGAATGGTACAATTACATTACCTGGTTTTATTGTCAATATAACTATCAAGTCAAAAAATACTAACAGTTAGTAATATTTGCTTTATGACAAATACCTATGAAATTTTAATTCTTGATATCTCTGCATGATTCTATCCTCTCAAACACTTGTTCTACAAGACAGTTACTATCAGGAAATTGGTGAGTAGATTTTCCTATCAATGTTTCCATAATAGGATTGATCTATACACCCATAGAATTTTCTTAGGACCTTATACCCAAAAGTACCTAAAGCTTATCTAAGTAGTGCTCAGCATGGCATCTATTGCTCTTGGAATGTGTTACTTTATATAGACCTGTGCTTTTAACTCTCTGTAGTACACACATTCGTATCTAATGGTTAGGTGATGTTCAACTTTATCTGAGAGAAAGACACCATTTAACTTATAAATTCATTGTTGCAATAATTCTTTCAAAATTCTTGTGCCTCTTCCCATTTCACACAAAATTGCTATACACTATAATATGTGTTCAGAGGATAATTCTTTCACTTCCCTAATTGCTGCACAATCAATACTGCTATTAAGCACCTGTATTTATTGTTCAAATAAATAGTCTATATCATGAATATCCTCCTTTTCTTAATATATACTATCAAAAATATACTCAAAATTTATCTATTAATAATCCTTCCAGGAAAGCCGGGCGTGGTGGCGCACGCCTTTAATCCCAGCACTCGGGAGGCTGAGGTAGGTGGAGCGTTGTGAGTTAGAGGCCGGCTTGGGCTACAACGCGAGCGCAAGGCCGGCCTGAGCTACATAGTGCGACCCTGCCTCAAAAAACCAGGGCTGGGGAGTTTGGCTTAGTGGCTTAAGCGCCTGCCCTGGCAAGCGCAAGGCTGTGAGTTCAATCCCCAGTGCCGCAAAAAAAAAAAAAAATAATAATAATAATCCTTCCAGGTCAACAAAACAAGAAATTTTATATTGGAAAATGTATGTTGTAAAAATATTTTCATTTAACACCAACAAAGGAGACAATGCCCTAGGATGTGGTTAAAATACAGAACATTTCAGCTGTAATCACAACACTCTGGGCGGCTGAGGCAGGAAGATGACAGTCTCAAACCTAACCTGTGTAAATCAACAAGACTTTGTCTCAAAATAAAAAATGAGATATGGGTTGGGTTTGTGTGTCTGGGTTAAATAGCTGGTACAGAAAAGAAACGACAGCAAGGGAAGAAAGAAATGGGAGGAAGGAAAGAAGGGATAGGAAAGAGAGAGAGAGGGAGGGAGGGAGGGAGAGAGAGAGAGAGAGAGAGAGCGAGAGATTTCAGTCTTGCATATTGACCTACTACATTTTGTAGAAGGTATGTGAATTTCTCCTCCCCTCTGCTTAATCTAATGGAAATAGAGTATACTATCCATTATTACAAAATGTATAGCAGTAAACAAAAATTTTATAATAGATCCTTTGTCATTA
Organism: Dasyprocta punctata; assembly: GCA_004363535.1. Taxonomy (NCBI): domain Eukaryota; kingdom Metazoa; phylum Chordata; class Mammalia; order Rodentia; family Dasyproctidae; genus Dasyprocta; species Dasyprocta punctata. Next base: position 1,591 of record RJWM01024875.1, on the reverse strand, counting down.
TGATCATTATTTTTAAATATTCTACAGAGAAATAAAATTACCAAATGGCACCAGAGCCTCAGAAGTATATGGAAGTTTAAAACAGTTTTCAGACTGAAAACTAATTTTCCCCCTACATTCTCTTTGTGACTGTTATGCTTTCTTGTGCCCATGGAAATATCAGACATGATATTTGGATAATAGGGTGAAAGTGAAGACAGGACAGCACCCAGTGTTTTGAAGTCACTTTGACGATGGCTAGGATTTGCAAACAAAAGAAGGAACTATTCAAGGAATAGTTTGTTTTTCCAGTGGTTGGAGTGAAATCCAGGGTACACTGAGCTACATTATTATCTCTTTTTTTTTAAAACAAAACCACCTAAGTTAGCTCAGCTGACTGAATTTTTGATTCTCCTGCCACAGCTTCCGAGGTAGCTGGGATTGTAGGAATATGCCACCATACCCAGCTACAGCTTTTCTTTTGCTACTGCATTGCACCAACACATTGTAAGTTATGAGGAATCAAAAATGTGAGTTAGGTATCCTCTTCAAATACGTAGAATACACCCACAGAAGGACAAAATGGAAATAGAACATTACAGAAATACAGGAGCAACAACTTCAGACTCCAAAATGTTTTAGTTGAATGGTGTAAAGATTAATCTTACCCTTGCCAATAACTGTTTAACTGGTTTTTGCTCCAGTTTTATACATTCAGTATAAATTAATCACAGAGTGACCTTTATTTAATCTGTGCTCATTTTAGTGTCTCAACAAGGAATCAACTCAGACTCTGATTTTCAAAGATATTAACACTGTCCCCTGTACTCAAGAAATAATAAGTGAAAAAAAAAACTCCAGTCAAAATAAAATTGTCAGTGATTGGATAGGATTCCCTAATCTATTTCATTGTTTCCCAACATCATGACATTTTCAGAAGAGGTCCAGAGGTCTTGACTGCAGGTTCATTCATGGCAAGTGCACTTTGAAATTTTCTCTCCCTTCCAGTCTAGGAAGGAAATCAAGACCCGAGCTTCAGTCTTCTTTTGAGACTGAGTGGGTCTATTACAATATTGTAGGAGGATATGGAGAGGTATAAGAATATTCCGGAATAAGAAAAGAGTGATATGTGTGCTGAAACGTCTCCTCTTTCTTTGATCTTTGTGATCTATGGCTACAGTTCCTAAAATGCTACCACTCTACCCTCTGTGATTGGTCAGGAACTTCCAAAAAGAAAGGCACAGTGATGAAAGGGATTCTTCCTGTAGTGGTGAAGGGAGGTGGATGTCTGATATTTTGAGGGAACAATCCACCCACATTCTCATGCCTACGTGCCTTGTGGCTCTAATCAGAGAGCTCCATTTAAACATGTCTTCAGTGTTTTCAAACAAAACACTTATGACAAATTACATGAAATATTGTGTTCTTTGCTGTAAAGTAAAATAATGTGGCACCTTTAGCTTAGGGAAGATTATGCAGATGAATTCAAGCAATCTATGTAGGACACACAGTTCAGGACCTGACCCACAGGAGGGCTTAATAACTGTTCATGATGTTAAGGAAACTATCCCTATCCTAAGGCTCCTCATCATCACCTTCATAATTCTTTCCT
>RJWM01024874.1:16145-30195 GCA_004363535.1 Dasyprocta punctata | reverse complement strand
CAGCTGCTAAACACGGTCTGTCTAGTTTAATAGCTCGAAAGCGTTTGGAATAGGGAAAAAGATGGACTTTTCTAAAACTGTGCAGCCCTGTGACCAGTCGAAGGGAAGTTAATATTTTTTCTGTCATCCAATCGAGTTTGACGTCAGGAACCAAAGTAAGATTTGTTTTAAAAAGGGAAAAAGCAGAAATACAATAAATCGTGTTAAATTGCATCTTCTTCCCTTCACATTTTATAGTGGGAGGACTGTGCATGTGGTAGCTGTCCTTGGCCTAGCAGTTGTCAGTCTTTTCTGTCTACTGACCAGGAGTGCAGCTGCGCCTTCCCCGCGACAGCGCTACGAGCTGCTGTGTGCGCCCCGCGCCCCGTCCGTCCTGTGCTTTCGCGTCGCTTTGGAGTACAGTGTTGTCCCACCCCGCAGTCTGTTCCTTCAGTGTCGGTAGAGAGCCTTGGCCCTTAGTCTCCGTGAACGACTTCCGGTCCTATGCTGGAAGTCACTTTACAGAGTCAAAGCCGCACGGCTGTGCCTTGGTAGTCAGTGTCCTTGGCAGCCACACGCGCTTTCCCGCTGGCCTGGCCACGTCCCAGTGCTTGCGCGCCTCAGGCTGTGGCCATGCTGCTGCTGGGGGCTTTGACTTCCAGACGATGTCTTCTGCCCCGTTCCGGGGAGAACCAAGTTCTCATGCCAAGCAAAAGGGTCACAGGAGGAGGAAAGGAGGCATCAGCCCTCGAAGGATGGCGTGGCCCTTGGCCTTGAGCCTCCCATGCAGAGCTGGTGACCGCAGGTCACGCTTCAGACAGAACAGCACGCTCGCTCTGTCGGCACGCTTAGTGTCATGAGAGTCACCTGGTTTTTGTGGATGACTCACTGGGGATTTGGAAGCCTGGCGATGCCGAATGGGACTTGGCTGCCCGGCCTGCACAGTGTACCTTAGACCTGTCCTGAGTGGCAAGAGGAGTGCCAGCTGCCACCTTCCCACCCGGCTCAGTGCAGGGAGTGCTGCCTCGGCGGGGAGAGCCTGTGCGCCCTGCTGGGGCAGAGCCTGCTCCCGCTCACCGGGAGGAGCTGCGGGCTGGCTGGCATGACAGCCTCTGGGACTGGAGCTCAGCGGTGCAGGGGGGTGCTGCAGGTGTCCTCGTTCTTGGGGACCTCTGTGTACTGCATTAGCAAGCCTGATTCCTTGTGAGGTCAGCTCTCCTGTGGCCGGGGAGCCACGGTTCAGAGGAACCCAGGGCTCTGTTGCAGGCCTGCTTTGTGCAGCTGCATGCAGTGAACAGGCACAGCTTTTCCTTGGCCGAGGTGGCCGTACTTCTGTGGGTGTCTGTTGAGTCCCCTGTGGGTCTGACAGAAACCCTGCTTTGTGTAACTGAGGTGGTCCCTTTTTCCCATCACCTGTAAGAAGCAGTGTCTTGGTTACTTTTCTCTCGTTGCTGAGACAAAATACCCATGCCCAAAATGAAGGAACCAAAGGTTTCTTAACTCACAGTTGGTGGAGGCTTCAGTCCATACTCTGCTGGCTCCGCGACAGGGTGTCGTGGCTGAAGGGTGAGCATTCATGGCGGCTGCAGCAGATACCAAAGGCAACAAGGGCAAAAGGGAGGAGCACGCCGCTTTCCCAGCCTTACATAGTATGCAGGTCACACACCAGAAGGCCCGCCCCCCATGGCCACACAAGGCTTTGGGGGCCATCCAGACACAAACCATAGCAAGCAGTGAGCTGAGGCCGGATGGAGCTCAGTTGCACAGCACCTGCCTGGCGAACGCAAGGTTCCAAGTTCAGTTCCCAGCACCGAAAGAAAAAAAAAACACAAAGACTGCATTGTCTTTTTTTGAGACGGTCTCACTATGCAGTTCAGGCTGGCCTTGAATTCACTTCGTAGCCCAGGCTGGTCTCGAACTCACAACAATCCTCCTGCCTCAGCCTCCTGAGTGCTGAGATTAAAGGCATGAGCTACCACGCCCGGCTAAAAACCTAATAAGCTGTATTGTTTTTGGTGGTGGTTGTACTGGGGATTGAACTCACAGCCTCATGCTTGCCAGGCAGGGGCTTATGCCACTGAGCTATGTCCCTGGCCCTCCATTATGTTTCATATAGGAAGAGATTGTGGTTTCCTGTAAGTGTAGACAGGCTTGTCTGAGTGGCTTGTTTTCATTTTTGGTGGATAGTTTTGGCAGATGTTTTGAGTGGAATTGTTGTCTTCCAGTTGTTACCAGAATGAGGCTTGTGTTGTGTGTGTGTGTGGTCTACAAACAGCCTTTGCAAGATCTGATGACAGATTTTCCCTGTTTACTGCCTAGAGGAATTGAGGGCATATGCAAAGTGAAGATTTCACTGTAAAATATTCAGCCTTCCAAAGAATGTTCTTGAAGTAAAAATGAGTTTGTGCCCCAGTGAGTCGCGCGTGCTCCACCGACCCTGCAGACCGCCTGTCTGGCTCGCCCTTCTTTGCTGAGCAGTCTGGGTCTCATCACTCTTCAGAAACTGGTGGTCGTTGTTCGTCACAGTGTTGCCACCCACTGTGATACCTGGCCGCCTCTGGCCCCCTCTGCGTGGCTGTGACGCCTTCCCTGCCCCGCAGTGCGTCCCTCTTCATGGGGGTGAAGATCGAGCCCCTGGGGCTACATTGCCTCATTCGTGGCCTGCGTTTCTGTCCCGAATGTTAGTTTTGTACGTCAGACCATTTGAGCTTCTCGAACTTGACATCCTATTCCTTGGCTTATGACATCCTCATAACCCACGTGACAGCGGTGGTCACAGATTAAAATTACAACCTCAGGCCTGGCGTGGTGGTGCACACCTGTCATCCCAGCACTCAGGAGGCTGAGGCAGGAGGGTCACCGTGAGTTCGAGGCCAACCTGGGCTACGTAATGAACTCAAAACCAGCCTGAACTACATAGTGAGACCCTGTTTCTCAAAAAAAAGTCCAGCAGATAAGCCCACTGGCACGCAGGGTTCAGGACAGTTTTGGGGTGACAGTCCCCTTATCAGACTCCATTTGTCTTTCGGGTATTGCTTTAGAAGCCTTAAAGTCCAGCCCGCTTCTATACAGCACTGATTTCTACTCCTGACGGTACGACTCCGTCTCTTCACGGACAGACTCCTGCGGGGTTAGTGGGGTTCTCACAGAGGGCATGTCACATGTGCCCGTGAGAGACGAGACGTTTTCCCTGCGGACTGCAACCCAAGGGAACAGCCGCAGTGCACACGCAGCCCCCCAGTGGAGGCAGGGGACCCCAGGTGTGCAGTGCGCCTTAGGAATCGGCCTGCCTGATGGGCGGGTGGACGGACAGCGGGCTGACGGCGGCGGGCCTGTCGGTTCCAGGGACTACATGGATCGGCTCCTGGATGAGAGTGAGAGCGCCACCTCCAGCCGCGCGCCGTCCCCGCCGCCCACGGCCTCCAACAGCAGCAGCAGCCAGTCGGAGAAGGAGGACGCCGCCGCCCAGAACGGTGAGACGCCCGCCCGCCTGCAGCTTGGCTTTGCAGTCGGGGTGGCGCCGTGGGGGCACCGGGGTCGCTTTCCTCCAGAGCCTTGGCTGCCGCCTGGCCCTCAGTGGCCCGCGTGGCTGGGCTGTATCTGTTCGAGGCTCTTCCTTTCCGCTGTGTCTCCTCAGGTAATGAAAACGCAGTTCTCCCCAGGGGCTGCGTCCGTATGCCGTCGGCAGTCACCTTTGACGTGGTGTGAGCTGCTTTTACCAGCACTGTCGCGGGTCTCCTTTTCTGGTTACGGAGAGGGGGATTTCCGGTCAGCACTGTGGGCGCGTGTGCGCGTGTGTGGCCGTCACGCCAGGTTCCTCGGGTCCGTCCGCTTCCAGAGCAGTGCGCGACCTTCGAGAGCGCACATCCACAGGTTTACGTTAAGAGCGAAGTCCCGGCAGCCCCCGGGTTTGCACGGCAGTAGGCGATTGAAGCGTGGTCGTGAAGACCACTGACTGCGGCTTCCCGGCGCTCCGGGGCCGGGGCCTGCCTCGGACGCGGTGCTGGCCACCTCGGCTTGGCCTTCGTGGCGGCCCGCAGGGGGCTGTGCCAGGCGGAGCTCCTTCCTCTCAGCAGTGTCCTTCCTCTCCTTCACACCTAGGGGTGTCGTCTCACGGACCCGGAGAGACAGCCAGCAAAGAGGAAGGGAAGGGCGAAGGGCTGCACGTCAACGGGCCCACGGGAGGCCACAAGAGGCCGCTGCACGCGGAGACGGACACCAACGGCTACGAGGCCGAGAGCCTGACCGCTGACCCCAAGCTGGCCCACGGGGCCGCGAGAAACGAGAGTGACTTGGATGAGCGAAGTGAGAGGCCTGCCAAAAAGCGGAGGGCGAACAGCAGCGGGAAGGGCAGCCCCGGCTCGGCCGAGCTCCTCCAGGAGGCGGTGGCCCGCGGGAGAGCGGAGGAGCTCGACAGCATGGACGACTAAGCTTGAGACCTGTCCTACTTTCTTTGGAGTAATTCTGGTGTGACTACAATTTTCAGGGTTGATGGGTTACCTTAACAAGTTGATTTCTGTGAAGCCGTTGGTTTAAACATGAAAATGTTAATTGGCAATTTTAAGAAGTAAGATTTCATAATTCTGCCTTTATGAGTTCTTTTACTTCAAAACTGGTAAAGACTCTTTTAAGGATATTTTTTTAAAAGTTTACTAAGTTGGAACAAGCTAAAGATAAATCCGTACCTTTTTATCCTGATGTCATAAAATTTCACTACAAGGTAATTTTCCCTTGATTTGATAAATAGGAACGAAAAAAAAACGTTCAAATCTGTTTAACACCAGTTTTTCAGTTTCTTGAAATGTCTGTGTAATAGGCATTCTTCGCTCCATCTGATTTGAGTGTTATTAAGGAAACCCTCATGAATCCTGAAAGTTATGCTGGCATGATTTTTTTTATATATAGAAGTTTAAAAATAAACCAAGTCAGGTTTGTATATGTAAAATTGTTGACATCAATGATGTCTTTCCATATTCTTATCTGGGCTCAAGAAATACATTCTGTATTTTTCCAGATTCTCTGTAGCCTTTGAAGGATTTTTACAAGTACATGTGTCTTGACTGAGCTGTCCTTTCTGAATACAAAAAGCTTGTATAATTTTCTTAACTTGTACAGTTGGTAAACTTTTATGAGAGGAGTTGATATTCTGAGTCCGTCGGCTTTCATTTTATTTTGCTAAGGTTTTTCTAATGAATTTTTAAGTGTTTGTGTAGTTAACTAAGTCATGTTTCTTATCCAGGTGGTAAAAGCATTCATAAAGGATTGTGAAAAATTTTTTCAAATTTCTACCTAAGGACAAATAGTTTGAGAATTCTGAATTAAGCATGATTCTTAGATTGTACTGTTTGTTTTGCATTTATTATAATTTTCAAAATTATTTTTGAAGCAGAACAAAGGTTTACTGTCAGCTTAGGTGTGTCACGCTGACTAGAATCCTGTTCAGTTATTTTTATATGCATCATGAAAGCTTCCATTTTTGCGTCAGACACGAGAGGCAAAGGCCCGGCGAGCTGGGCGGCGGGCGCGGGGGGAGCAGGGCGCGCTGGGAGGAGGGAGGGCGGGCCCGCCGGTCACGGCCAGCAGTCCGGCCGGCGGAGGAGGCTCTTCACGATGAGGGTGAGAGGAACAGTGACCACTGCCGCACAGACTTGTAAAAATGGCTTTATCTTTAGTGCAAAATTCTTGTTAAAAAAACATAGTTTTACACAGCTGCTAGCCCAGCCTGTACCCAGACCTCTGCGAGAAAGCCGATTGTTTTCTCTCCGGCCCGGCCCGGCCCGGCCGCCAGCAGTGCGGGAGCCCCGCGCCTCTCCCAAACCCGCTGGGCGGGCGGCGCTTGGCACCGCAGGGGACGCTGGGGCCTCAGCCGGCCGCGGCTCCCGGGCCTGTGACGGGAGCTCACCGTGGTCGCCTGAGTGTCCAGGAATCAAGGTTTGGGGTGGAATTGGCATCTCGTGTTTTACTTAAAACATCACTTTATCCAGGACGGCAGTGGCTTCGGCAGATGGTCCCCGTCCGTTTTCTCCATTCGATCCTACAAATGAACCCGAAGCGCTGGGTCAGCCATGTCTACACAAGTGTTTTAAAAGGATAGCGATGCTGTGCTTTTCAAATTGTTGCAATATGAGAAATACCCTTTCCATGTTTCTTTAAAAGATGCGCTTTGTTTGCTGGTTTGTGAAAGTTCTTGCAAACCATCAATACAGGAATGTTTTAAGTCAATTCTCAGGCATGTTCGCAAATAATGGCACATGTGTAAATGTTAGGACGTTTTACTTTCCTTAATCTTACCTTTTTAAAGTACGCATAATGAAAGACATTCCACTATTATAATATGTAATGCTCAGCTTTTCGTAAATATTTAATTGTACTTTGTGTTTATACAGGAATTTCACTTTGTTCTTCATAATGCAGCCACTATAACTTGATAAGTCATTGCACTATTTAAGGATCTTAGTAGTATCATGAATTTAATTTGCTTAAGACTTAGTACCTTGCGTAGCTCTGAGCTCCCGACAGACTGCAGCGGGCGGAGCGCCCGGCCCGGAGCCCTGCCCACCCCTCGGGCCGCCCAGGGTCGTCTGGGTGGGGCTTCTGTTGCCCGGGGGTCTTCAGATGGTTTTGTCACCTGCCACTCAGTTCAACACAACTCTGTTGAGCTTTAAAATGTATTTGAAGTAATATTTAAATAGACATGAAAATAATGACTTAGATGTTTTTAAATTTATGCATAGTAATTTTGCACTGTAAAATATTTTCCTCCTCCCATTCCCTTCTGCCACTCTGAATATGCTTATTAAAATATTTTTCTAAACGTGTGCGTGCTTGCGTGCGTGCGCAGCGTGGTGTGGGTGATTCTCTGGCTGAGCTCCGTAGGTCTCAGCGACAGCATCTGGCATCTGGGGCGGACGGGTGCGGCCGTGTCCCTCGGCGGCAGCACCTGACCTGTCCCCGCGGGGCCATCTGGGCGCCCCATCTGGTCCCACCATGGGTGTCCTCCGCGGACCATCTGTGCGCGGAGAGGTGATGTGCCCCGCGCTGTGGCACAGGACGAAACCTGTTTTGGCGCGGTCTTCGCTTCCTCTGTGGGAGGCGGGGTGCACCCTCGGAACGGGAAGGTGGGTGGGCCTCCCAGGAGGTGGGCAGGGGTGTGCGGACGCCCCTGGGGGACCGGTGAGCACCCGAGCCCGCAGATGCGGGGCACCCCCTGCAGAGCGGGATCTTCAGTCCAATTCATCTTTTATTTCATCTCCCTGAGAATGACTTGGTTTCCGTGTCTCCTGACTGGCAATGGCAGTTTTCAGCCGTAGAACGCGACCCTGTTCTTTGCCCATCTAGCTCACCGCATGTGGACGCGCAAGTGCCGGGCGACCGCGCACTGCGGACCCGCGCCTCGAGCGCCCTGCCCGGTGCCCCCAGGCTGCATGGCCCGGCGGTGTGGCCTTCCCATGTGTGAGGGCCGCTGTCGCTGTGGCTTTGGTCATGGGTGTCTCCAGCCCATCAGAAGTGCCCAGGGGCAGCTCCTGTGTTTCCAGTGAGGTGTCATTATTGAAGGTGGCGTTGTCTCGGTTCTGAGCAATTTGGAGGCTCCCCCGACTCGCTGGGGAGCACGGCATCTGTCTGCACTGGGGACCGGGGCTGGCGCCTTCCTGACCAGATCTGGGGAAGGCTCCTTTCCGTGTAGACTCGGGCCCTGGCACCGCAAACCCCTGGTCCTCCGGTCCTGGTGGGAGGCGCAGTGCATCCCCCAAAAGGCCATCAGCTCCTGGCGTCAGCAGTGACTGCCGAGGACAGGAGGCGCTGTTCTCACCGGAATGTCCACCCCCCGATTCTAACCGTAGGTACAGTTTGACTTAAACCCGGGAATAGTTAGAAATTAACCATCCCGAGAGCCGAGACGCGCCTCCAGCGCCCTGCAGAGCCTAGCATTCGGGTGCGGCCGCGGTGTGCACCCCGGTTCTGAACTCTGCTGAGGGCCAGGGACGTAGCTCAGCGGCAGAGCCCCGGCCTGGTGAGCACAAGGTCCCGAGTTAGACTCCCAGTACCAAAAAAAGAAAATGGGCGCTTTGGTCGTTTCTCCCTGAAGGAAGATGGCATCAGGATCAGGTACTCCTAACACTGTAAAGAGAAGAAGGGGGTCCGTGCAGGGTTGGGGCTGCAGACTGACGCCTGCTCCTCTGACGCCGGTGGGCTCTCCGCACACCCCCCTCCCCCCGTGTACATACGGTGGCCCCCACTGTATCCCCACCCCGCGGGCCTCAGAAGCCTCCCATGGGCAGGGCCATGCCTGCCGGTCCTGGTGGTCACCAGAGCAGGAGGGCAGTGCCCGCCGGGTACCCGCTCAGGAGGGCCCAGCCAGCCGCGCCCCAGCTACGTGTTGAGGTGGGCAGTGGGGAGCAGCAGTGGTGAGCGAGGTCTCCGAGGTGATGGCCTGCAGAGTCGTGACGAGGAGCAGGTGAGCTCCCCGGGGGCGCATGGGCAGGTGGAGCAAGCCCACTGCAGGCGCCAGTAGCCACCTCGCGTCATTACCCCGATTCTCAAAGGGGACCGTCTGTCCAGTGACCTGGCTCTGGAGCCTGGGTGGTACTGGGGGGGCAGTGCCAGGTGGGGGCCGCACCCTGGACTTCACATGGAGCGGCCTTCCCCCACTCTCTACTTGGGATCGAGGTCTTACCACATCGCTCAGCAGCCCAAGTTGGGCTCGGACTTCCGATCCTCCTGTCTCAGCCCCCCAGGGTGCTGGGCTGACAGGCGTGCACCGCCCAGCCTGGCGTGGCCTGGAATTTGTTCACCTCTTCTCCCAAGGCAGTTTTGTGTTCAAGGCAGGTCGATGGGTGTTGCAGGGTGGGGACGGACGTGGCTTGCATTCAAACGGCCTGCTTTTCACAGTCCCAGCTGAGCAGGGAATCCCCACCCGCTGGAACGGGGGAGAGGCCCCAGTGACACCTGCTGAGCCAGAGACCTGGAGCCGTGGGTCTGCGGGGGCCGCAGAGCGCACTGCCCAGGAGCTGGGGGGAGGTCAGGCTGAAGACCACGCGGGCCCCATCGTGTCCCCTGGGCACCGGGCAAGTCTCCTGGACCCCGTGTGACCTCGGGGAGCAGTGGGAGGGTGACACAGGCGCCAGGGCAGCGTCTCCGCGGAGCCCAGGGGCGCAGGGGGACACCCTGCTCTTCCTCGCCCTCCCCTGCCGCCGGCGCGGGGGAGGTGACGCAGGGCAAGCCCGTCCCCGGTTCACCGTCCAGAGAGGGAATCTGGCCCTGCCGAGCTCTTAGCGCGGTGCGCCGGGAACCGCAGGAAGGACCGGCGAAGACCGGCTCGGCCTGGCCCGGCCCAGCGGCAGTGGCAGCCACCAGAGGGCGCGCGTCCGGCGGCAGCGGAGAGCAGACGGCCGCCCCGGCCAGGCGGCCGTGGTTCCCCTGCAGCTGGGCCGGCCAGCGCTCCCGCCCAAAGCAGGTCTGTGGCCTGACGACCGAGGGACAGACGGACTACAGCTGCCCTGCAGGACGGATGGCGGGGAGGGAGGGGACAGGCGCGTGGGCAGGGCCCCGCTGCCGCAGAAAAACAAAAGGGTAAAACACGTTTAGAAGAAAAAAACTGGATGACAGAGGATTCGGCAACGACTTCTTGAAAATGCCACCGCAAGCAAAGGTGCCAAAAGGTAAAACTTTAAAACTTCAGCACTTCAAAGGATACCAACAGCAGGAAGAGGCAACTTAAGGGATAGGCAAAATGCAGGTAACCGCTGACAAAGCCTTAGTGTAGACTGCATAAAGAGCCTCCCTCCTCCTCCACAACGATTTTTAAAAACCAGCCTGAACGAAAAAATACAGATTTGAATAGATACGCCTCCAAAGGGGATACATAAGCGACCAGGAAGCTCGTACTCAGCCTTAAAAACTTAGGGGCACAGTGGCCCGCACTTGTAATCCCAGCCCTCAGGAGGCTGAGGCAGGAGGATCATTGCAAGTTTGAGACCAGCCAGGGCTACAAAGTGAGCGCAAGGCCAGCCTGAACTGCCTAGCAAGACCCTGGTTCAAAAAGAAAAAAAAAAAAAAAAACAGTCACGCAAGACAAAGTTACTACGAAAGACAGTGGGCAGACGACGTTAGACACGGTGCCCAAGGTGGATTGGGACAGCACTGGCGGGGAGGGGAGGTCCGGGTACACCGAGGAAGGGAACACTACTCAGCCTGGAGACAGGAGCCCAGGCCAGTGCAGCCTCTTCCCCCAGTATTAGCGTGACCAAAAAACCCCTCCGACAGTCGCGGCTTGGTTATGAGATCACTGCGCGTCCCACTCCGGTCCACCGCCGCGGTTACACAGACGCAGGCGTGAGAATGTGCCTGCCCCGGGCTCTCGGACCTGCAAGACGTTAAGCACCCGGGGTGCTCCCCGTAGCCCTCACACAGCGGCTGTCTCTGCCAGGCACAAAGATCTCGTGGGTAACTTCACAGGTCCCTCGTGGACACATTTGGCCTGCTCCCTGGAAATGCAACTGGTAATCACTAAGGAAGGATCTGCCATGCGAATGACTTCTAGAACTACAGACAAAATTAAAATGTTCTAGATTCAATGTATTCAGGGATACTCCTCAGGCTTTTAAACAACGGCTCTAAGAATACTCCTTGTCTCTAACAAACTACTTTCCCTTTGGTATTGTTTTGTAAGTTCATTATTTCTTTTCACCAGAGCTTGTTTAACATAGAAATCCAACATTTATCTAGGTAACTCTGTGTCTGATGTTCATCTTTATAACATTACCAAGACATGATTCTGTAAAAGATATAATAATGAACAAAGAAAATCTTAATGTTTTTTTCCTACATTTTAAACAAAAGGAGAATGTTAAGGCGGGGTGACTTTCACTGCCAGCCTCCGTCTGAGCCCCACTGGTGACGAGATTCCGAATACAGGGTCATTTCAGGAGGAACGCACGAGGAGGACCAGGTCTAACGACTCGGAGACTCCAACGAGGAGGGAACAGGGCCGGTTACATGATTTAGCAGATAAAAACTGAGGATGCTGAGTTTGATTTCGAAAAAAACAGCTCTAATTCCCACATTTGTGATGCAATGGGAACAATGAAGGCGGGACATTCTGGACACCGTGGGATGGCGGGGAAAATCATCGCATGCGGGACTCGTCCCGGACACAGGGCGGCCTGGCAGCCCGCACAGGCCGGAGACGCGGTGCCTTCCATGGAGCTCGGGGTTTCTTCCACGCATGGCAGGGAGTTATAGGCATGGGAGGAAAAGGAGAACGCAGTGCTCAGAGACTTCAGAGGTTGGCTAGAAGTGCGCGGTTCTTCGTGTTCATCACGTTTTTCACCGAGTCTAAGAGAATAAAAAATAGTAAATACTATGTAATAACAATTACAGAATCTGAACGTAAGCTGTGTATCCATACCAGATGTAGGTACCCATTATTACAGCCAATTCACAGTAATGGGTACCTACATCTGGTATGGATACACAGCCTACGCTAAGAAATGAGAAATAAAATGCTTAAAAACAAACAAAAAGACAGAAACAGCCTGATGCCCCGCTCCTCCATGTGAGCAGGCCTCTGGTGTGGGGTTAGTCTTGTGCATTTAGAAAGAAATTCCAACACAGGTTTCCAGGAAAAAGTATTTATTTGACACCATTAACAAAAATATTAGGCACATAATTTTCATGTTTATGTCACCTGATTTACATAACTCAACCCTCAGTACCTTTAAAAAACAATAAGTTGGTAAATAGAATAAATCTATATTGAAAAAATATCGTGAAGGGCTAGACAAAAATCAAGTTGATCACTGGCATGAGAAAAAATGTTCATCAACAATATCATCTCTAAAACTGCTTTTGTGAGTCAGTAAATCTAACCAGTAGATTTCTTTTTTAAAAGGATTTTCAGACTCAACCAAGCCTTAGAAAACCGAGGACACTGTGGGGTATTTTCTCAGGCAGGCCCGGCCCCCGGAGAGGAAGAGCTGCCGGCAGGTGGAGAGGAGCGTGGCGCGCGCCGGGCCGCGGTGGTCAGCAGGCCCGCAGTCCAGCGTGAACTCCGCACTGGAGGAGGCTCGCGCCCGCACGGGGCTGCCTGGGCGGGGGAGCCGAGGTCCGCACTGAGTCACCACCGTGAAACGCAGGTCTTCCCAGATGGAAAATGGTTTCCCTTTTTTGAAGTTTATCGCCATAATACAAAGTAATGTGTTCTTTTAAAAACAGGAAGCATCACCTGCACCCCAGAGGGACCACAGCGCCCCCTGCAGGACCTGAGGGGAGCCGGGCGCTGACCAAGCCCCTGGTGGCAGCTCGCACCTCCCGCGTGGACCGCTGGACGCAGGGCCAGGAGCCGCACCTGCGGGCCTCGCCCGACCGGGGGCGCCCAGGCTCCGCTTCCAGCAGGCTCCCACTGACTGTGGCGCCGCTCCCGGGCACCAGGGGCAGGGTGGCTGCCGTCTCAGCCGCGCTCTGCCTGCCAGGGTCCCGGGCGCCCTGAGGACTCACCAGCACCGTCCTCCCCCTTTCCTGATGATGAGGATGATGGGGACTCGCCAACACGCGTTGCCGGTACCCAGGGGCTGGTCCGCGGCCAGACGCGGTTAGAGGCCAGGCACGTGGCCCTGGGGTCGCCCCAGCCAGTCTGGGCGCACAGGCCCGGGCGCCAGGACAGGACAGCGGGTGCGGGGCAGGCCCGGGCGCCGGCCTGGGGAGCTCCCGACGTGCGCGGCCGTCTCACCAGCGGGTGTCACCGTGGCTGCACGAGACCTCGGCCACCAGGACGCCGGGCAGAGGCTGAGGGCAGCCAGAGCCCAACCCGACGTGCTGTCCCAGCGCTGGGGAGCAGAGCTGGGGAAGCTGCCCCAGGATCCCTCCCCTCGGGGCTCCCAGCGGGGCGCAGGCTGGGGCCAGCAGGGGACCGGGCCGTCTCCCCGCTAACTGTGCCCTATCTCCCAGGGGCTCACCCCAGCCGCGTCCACCCCAGGCTGGCAGCGGATTCAGGGGCTCCGCGTCTTCTGTCGTGGTAAACCGGAGACCAGCAGAGCCCTGAGGTCAGGGACCCTGCCCCCCACTCTCTCCTCAGGCAGCCACGTGAGACAGAGGGCGGGCTTGGGGCTGCGCCCTCCGAGGGTGACTGAGTGCCGGTGGTGCTGGGGGGCAGAGGCCGCTGGCCCAGCCGGGAGCAGGGCCCAGACCCTGCCACCTGCCCCACCGACGCGCCCAGCCCGGCGGGCAGCTGAGGGCACCGCTCTCGTTCCCAAGGTCGTGCTCAGCTGGCCCCCACACCACCGGGCGCCCGCACACTTCCAGCCCCACGTGGCGCCCAGGCAGCGGTGACACCGTGGAGACACCAAGGGCAGGGCCAGGGCCTCGGCTCCTGGGGACACCGGACCGCACCTGGAGGGACAAAGCGCCTTCAAACCCGGCGTTTCACTGTCAGGACGAAGAAGAATAAATTAAAAAGCCCACGACATTTCCAGTCTGATATAAATTAACCGCAACGACGTAGCTAAAATAGTCACGTTCCTCCCGCGGGGTCCGAAGGCGGTGGCGGCCCGGGACTGTCCTCCGGGGGGTCCAAGTGCCAGCTGGGGCGTTCACACGGCCCCCTTTCCCTTGACGTCCAGCTTGCTGCCGGGCTCTGCCTGCTTGCTGAGCTGCTCCTCGGCGAAGGTGATGTAGGAGTACACCAGGCTCCCGGCGATGCTGCGGGTGGGGACAGCCATTGGGAGCGTCCTCAAACCCAGGCTGGCCTCCGCCCCCCCCCACTGGCAGTTGGTCCTGTGTTAATGGGGCACACAGGACACGTGACAGGTGACCTGCACCAGCCACGGGCTGCCACAGAGCGAAGCCACCTTTCTGGGTTCGGTCCCAATGGAGACCACAGACCCCGTGGCCGTGTCCACCCCCTCCAGGGCACAGGGCGGCCCTGTTGCGGCCAAGGTGACCCAGGGCTCGGCCGCGCCTCCATCTGTGACAGAGGTTACAGCATCAGCCTCGGGAGCCTGGGCCAGAAGGAAGCTTCACCTTATACAGTGAGCACCAAGGAAGAGGGGAGGAGGGGAGGGGGAGAGGGGGTGGG
>RJWM01024874.1:0-16045 GCA_004363535.1 Dasyprocta punctata | reverse complement strand
CCGTGTGAGGCCCCCAAGGGCCGGCGCTGGCCTCACTAATGCCTGAGCTCCAGCCGGGAACTCCGGGGTGGCCCCGTGCTGGGGGGACTTCTTAAAGGACCACAGAAGGGAAGCGTGGAGGGACAGACCTGGCCACACCCCGTGTCCCGAAGGGGGCTCCTCCTGCCCCCAGGCCCCGCCCACACCTCTTTCCCACACGGTCCCGGAGCCTGAGCACCCCCGCACCTCCCCCCTTGTGTGCTGTCTCCCTTCCCTGCTCTAGAAAACCCCGAATTCGCACAGCGGCCTCCCCTTAGAGCCGCAGGCACGGTCCCTGGGGGGGCTCCTGCCGAGACGCGGACCTCAGCCCGCAGGTCACCTCAGGTCTCGGGGAGCCCTGCAGGCCGGGGGCAGAGGCGGCAGCCGCAGGGGCAGGGCTTTCTCCACCTTGCGTCCCCGCTGGCTCGCGGCATCAATGGTGACATGCGCGGCGCTCGCCAGCCCCACAGCCCACGCAGTCAGCGTGTAAGGCGCACACAGCCTGGCGGTGTCACGCCCGCAGCGACCAGGCCCACCCTTCCCGGGCAGGCCGAGCGAAGCGCACCCCTCCAGTCAGCGGACGGAACTACTCAGAGGGGGGCACGGCCCTGCCCCAGGATGCCACGCGCACCCGGGAACCAGGCATAGGGTCCAGGACCAGCAAGCCGCAGGCTCGCGTGCTCGGGTACTCGGGGGCTGGGCACGGCCGTCCAGACCAAAGTCCTGGAGCCCACTGGACAGCGAGGCGCTGAGGGCACCGAGTCCCCTCCCAGGGACTGCAGACCCAGCTCTGGCCACCAAGGCCACAGTGAAGCGGCTTTTGTTACACATAAGGTGTCCGTCTTAGAGCATATCGTTGTCATGGTGACATACTGCAGAGGGATATAAAAATAAAACACAAGCCAGGCGTGGCAGCGCACACCTGTCATCCCAGCACTCGGAAGGCTGAGGCAGGAGGATCGTTGGGAATTCGAGACCAGCCTGGGCTACAAAGTGAGTTTGAGGCCAGCCTGAACTGCATAGTGAGACCCTGTCTCAAAAAGACCAATAAATACATAAATACATACAGCAGTTCGCTTGTCACTCCCCATCTACCAACAGCACTGGGCGAAGGAGGAAGACCTGAAGACAAGCCGTGGACCGACCCCTCCGCAGCCGGCAGCAGGGCCAGGCCGCCTCGCCGCCCGTGCCATGGAGCAGGCTCCACAGGGCTGAGGGCACAGCGCTCAGGGTCGGCCCTGCACAGAACAAGTGTAAGGGACAGAACTTCGGCACCACGGTTACTTCCTAATGCCCGGTACGGCCAAGTGCTGTCAGTGGGCAGGGCTCCTGAGAAGGAAGCGTCTGTGAGCGCGCCGTGTGAAGACTGTCACTGAGCAGCCTCCTGCGGGGACAGCCAGCCCAACGCTCGGGGGACAGCGTGAGGAGCGGCCGGGAGGTCAGCGCGGACAACGGGAGGGAGGCGGGAGGGGACAGAGACGGGGCTCTTGGGGCGTCCCGAGCACGGGGGGCTTGGCAGACTCGGGTGGGGTGAGGGCGATCAAAGAGGACACACCCGTCCTCAGCCCGAGAAGCGAGGGGCTCCCGAGGCCACCCCTGCCCGCGACGTCTGCCCCCACGCTGGCCGCCCCGCGGGAGGCGGGCAGGGTCAGCACGAGGCTCCGGGCTGAGCAGCTGGACGCTGGGGTTCCCAGCCAGCCAGAGGACGGGGACTGCCTCAGTGACGGGCTCACAGGCCAGTCTGAGCTGGGACAAGGCCAGCCCCACTATGAATCCGGCAGCTTTTCGGCATTTAAACCATGTTTCAATCATGCGATTCAGATCGCCAGAACTGAGAAAAGATCTGAGCAGTGACAGGGACAAGGCCGGGGCGGGGAGAAGCTCAGGATGGGGCTGACGCCCTCCTGGGCCCCCCGAGGTCACGGCCGCCCGAGGGCGCAGAGCCATAGGACGGAAGGCTGGGTAAGGGGCCCCTACTTCTGCGGAAGGGTTCCCAACACCGTGCATGCGCCGGGGGACGATTTCTTCCCCTTCCCCAAAAGCACCGAGCGGAGGCAGAGACCACCGAGCGCACTGCGGGGCGCACTCTGCGAGCAACCCGCCTCTTAGCAGCTCGACCGCACCGAGACGCTCGTCAGTGGGGTTAGGATTACTCTCTTCACTTACCTGATATTTAGACCGATGAAATTCGTCCACGTGAAAATATAATCTCCACCAAAGACCATTCCAATGTAAGTTATTAATATGTTCTAAAAAGAAAAATGACAAAATAGTGTCACACAGGTTTAGCTGGGTTTCTAAAAAGCATGCATAAACCCATCTGCTCTGTGACCCAAATACCATATCCTTAAACACAAAGCCATGGCTCACAGCGCGGACCCGTCAACCCGAGGCACGTGCAGGGATCAGTGACACGGGCCCGTCCCCGTTGCCTTCTCGGGGAAGGAGCACCACACGACGCCCCGACTCCCCCTGCGGGGCATGGCAACAGGGGGCCTCTCTCCCTCGGGGTGACCGCAGGCTGGAGGGGCCGGCGGAGAGGGGAAGGCTGCTGACCTGCACGGAAAGGGGGCTGCACGTCGCAGGAACCGCTTGGTCTCTTAAAAACACATGAAATGCCACCTCACAGAATTAGGCCTAAAATCACTTCCCTGGTGCCCCAGCGACAAACTCGATCTGGCTCCCTTTAAACTAACCTGAGATGACAAGAGCAGGTAACGACTTCCAAGGACTTTCAGCGTTAAACTGCTATTTGCTTCCTCCCCACTTCCCTTCTTCCACATTTGTAAGCGCCTGCTGTTCCCGGCAGGAGCCGCCGTCAGGAGGGGCGCAGGTGACGGAGGGGTCCCAGGCCGCCTCTGGAGCGCCCGACCGCCACCACTCTTGCCGGAGCCCTTCCCCAGCTCGCAGCCGCCGCGCACTGCAGCCTCCGAAACCGGGAGCCAGAGCACCCCTCCTCCGGGAGGTGGTGGGTGTCACGACGTTCCGTCCCATTGATAATAAAGCGGACCAAAACAATGTGTTCTCAAACAAGGCTTGCTCTCAGGGAAAGACAACAGCTTCTGCCAAATGGAACTGACTAAGAAGCAGAGAAGGTTATGCTGCTGGCTCAGAGGCAAGACGGCAATCAGTGCCCAGCCTTGAGTGTGCCTGAAAACCGCCTGAGGAACCCGGTTCACAGGGAAGACGCCCAGGCTCTCTCCTATGCCTGTGCCTCGGTGTATCTGTGGGAGGCCAAGGAATTTCCATTTCTTCATGAGCAATCCAGTGATTTTCCCACAACACGAGAGAAACAAGGAGTCCCACCAAAGGCTTTGTGGGGCTGAGATCTCTAAGCACGGAGGAAGCACAGAAGCCCCTGGGAGGAGGACGGCTGTGACGGAAGGGGAGCGGGGGAGCCCCGAGGTGTGGGAGGCTGCCCGCCGGGAGAAGGAGCGACGCCAGGGTGACGCCACACAGCCAGAGGAGCAGAAGCAGAAGGGCCCCAGGGTGACCCCGCGCTTTCCCCTCCTCTACAGTGTGAAACCGAGGGCGTCCTTCTGGCCCAGACAAGTCCGAGGATTCCTGACCCAGCTGGGAGGGGCACTGTGTCCAGAGACAAGCTCGGACTTTACGTCAAAGACAGCGTCCGAGTGCTGTGTCCCGTGATGCCCACCAGGACACGCAATCGGCTCCGCGATCATCCGCTTCTCTGCACCTCTCGCCCTGGCCACCGCCCGTGTGGCCTGTTCCCGTGGGGCTGCCCCGAGTGTGTGCCTGAGCCCTTCCCTGTATGACCTGAACCCAGTGCGTGCTCACGGTCTCAGCCGGCCCGGTCCCCGCCACACACGCCGCTGCCACCCTCTGCGGCTCTCAGGGGGCTGGCCTGCCGGACCCAATCTACACTGCTCGGCCTGCCAACCGCTACAGCTCCACGCTCTGAAGCCACATGGGCCAGAGTTGCACCCCGGTCTGGCCTCTAGCTCCGGCTCCAGGGGTACCTCTCCACTGGGAGTGCCAGGGTAGACCCGGCAGATGGGTGAAACCTGTCCCTCCGCAGACGCCGCCACTGCGCAGGACAGAGCCGTCAGGAAGGAGGTCACAGCCCCGCACTGCCCTGCACGGTTTTGGAGCACGAGACCTCTGTGCTAATCCACCTGGGACGGGACCAGACTACAGCCTCTTTAGGGCACCAGGCCAGGACGAGGAGATGACAGAGCCCTCCCTCCAGCACCAGCAAACTTTCCTGCAAAGCCCACGTCACCCCGGCTCTCCAGGCTGAAGACAGATGAGTCCCTGACAAGCAGATGGGGTGACGTCCGGACACGGCAGGCACAGCTCATACAAGTGGCCTCTCAGCCTCGGCTCAGGTGCAGGAAAGGCCCTTGGGGAGCTCCTGGCAGTCGTCCCCCGCCAGGGGACAGGGCTGAGCCGCGGCCACCGAGCTGTCCTGTCCACTCTCCCTCCTCCTAGGTGCCGAGGGCTCCAGGTTCCCCCTCCACACCCCGAGGAGCCAGGCCTGCAAGGAGAGGCCACGCCTTCCATGGGCTCCTAGAGATTGTTCTAGACACTACCCCACAGCGTGTCAGAGACGAGGACTACAGGACGGACAGAGGGCCGCACCCCAGTCTCATCCTAGAGGAGCCATCTGCGGACGAAGCAGGTCCCCAGAGCCGGCAGCGCCGTCTCCAACTCACCTTAATGCAGCCGACGATGGTGGTGGTGAGGGCGGAGTTGTACTGCGTGCACAGCACGATGGCGTACATCAGGACGAACCTGGGGGACACAGGATGTCACAGGCAGGGCCCTGACCCTCCGGCGGCACCGAGCCACCAGCACTCTTCAGACCGCACGCATCCCAGGACCCCCACGGGACAATGGGCCTCTCGGTCCAGATGGTGGCGAGAAAACTTCTTAGGGATGGGAGTTAACCAGAGGAGACCTGGTGTGGGAGGGCGGGCAGGTGGGCTCAGCGCCACCGCACCCCGTGCCGGCCCTGTCACCAGACACAGCCCAGGGTAAGGCAGGAGGTGCAGCTGGGGGCCAGGGGACAGTGCTGCGGAAAGAGGCCAAGTGGCCCGGGGGAAACGCTGTCACCGCCATTATTAAGGCCCCTACGCTGTGACCCTGCTTTCTCGGGAGGGGCAACCGCGCGCCTGCGGCAAATGGCCATGGGGAGCCAGAGACGGGCACAGCGCTGAGGCTGCCACTCATCACAGCAGGTGCCGGCAGGCAGCCGGCCTCGGGCGGTTCCGCAGTCCCGAGCCCACGGACCCAGGGCTGAGGCCCGTCCCACGCGGGACCCAGGGCAGCCGGCTCACCCCATCACACAGGAGAGGGCGAACTGCAGGAGGAAGAGGGTGTCGGCCCAGCCTTCGAACTCCAGCGCCTGGAACACAAGATGGGCAGGCGTGAGAGCAGGCCCCGCGGGCCCCGCGGCCCCACGGAAACGCTCCGCGGGCGCAAGTGACATGCAGGCGGCGCCCCTCCACGGACGCCGCGCCCGCGGCTCCCCCTCCCCACAGCGCCGCCTCCCGGGCTCACGGCACGCGGCCCGCACACAGCCCGGCCGTCCCCGCGGCGGCTAAGGCGGGCTTCGCGGAGAGCAGGCGGCGCCGCCCAGGGAGCGCACCCGAGCCGGGAGCCGCGGCCCCACACACGGCCTCCGCGAGCGCGCGCTCCGCTGCTGGGCTGCCCTGAGCTCTGAACCCCAGTGCACGGCTGCGCGGGGTCCGCCTGGCCGGAGAGGAGGGCGTTGCTGGCTCGCGATGTCCTTTGCAGCCGCAGCCTGAGAAGCGCCCCCTGCCGGCCGGCCCTGCCTCGCAGCAGCCCCGGGGTCCCATTCCAAGATCTGCGACACCCACACGAGGGGGCTGCCCTCTCCACGCCCCGCCCCGCCCCGGGACGCCCCGACCTCCGCAGTCCCCGAAGCCGCGTCTGGTCCCGGCTGCGCCGCGGGGTGACCAGCACTGGCGCGCCCTGTCCGGTCTCACACAGGCCAACGCGCTTCTTCCCCAGTCACCCGACTTGTGCTCGGGGTGTGTGTGTGTGGGGGGGTCCTCCACAATCTGCCCCAGAGATCAGGGCTGCACGGAACCTCCAAATAAATCCCGACCAGGCGGATGGGGAGGGACAGCCCCGCGCCGGTGTCTCCGGGCAGCTGGCACCGCAGGCTGCGCTCCCCGACGCTCTGGAGCCGGCCCTGGTGGGCTCCGTCCAGCGCCCCGCGCCCCGGCCCCGCCTGCTCCGCCCCGGTCTGAGCGAACCCACGCACTGCCGGCCACCAAGCAAGCCCCTCGCTCCGCCTGCACGCGCACGTGCCCCCAGACCAGGGCACCAGGACGCCGGAGAGGTCACTCGCTCAGGCGCGCAGGGCTGCAGAAGTTCCCCCCCCCCCACCGCCTGCTCCACGGAGGTCACCCAGGACTAGAAAACTGACACCTGGCCCCCTGTGTGTCCCGGGGTGACCGGGAAGGGCCGGCGCGGCGGTCGGAGAGAGGCCCCGGGGGAGCTGGCCTGGCCGCCTTCCCAGGCCGGGAAACAAGGGGCGCATTATCCAACACCAGCGAGCGGGCGCCCACGGCGGGCCGGCCCCACCCTGCGGGAGGACGCGCCCAGCCTCCGCCGGCTCAGACTCCAGCCCTGCCGCAAACACCTCCGGCAGCGCAGCCGCAGCGCCCCCTGGGCCCAGCCTGCGTCTTTGGGGCGCTCTCGGGACAGCGAGCAGACTCCTGTGTGACACACAGGTTCTTTTTGTCCGTGGTGTTGAACATTTTAGAAAATACATGATTTAAAAACTAAATGCTAAGTATATTGGGTCTTTGGCTCCTGATAAACCCAAGATTTTACAAAGGGAAGGAACCCTGCGCACACACAGACACACACACACTGCCAAGGCCGGCCTGGCGCCATGGGGCGGACCGGCGGCTGGAACTCGCCTTGGAGGCTGGAGCCAGCTTCCCTCGCCCTGGCCCCGAGAGCTGGCCAAGCCCAGTCCCCTCCAGGAGTCACCCTCACAGCCCTCTGGCCAGGTTCCGGCCCCAACAAAGAGGCGCTGGGCTGCGATTCAGCTCGCAACAGGGCTGGAAGTCTGTGACCCCGAAAATGGAACAGTCTGGCTGCCTCAGTGCCCCGTTATCCTCAGATCTGGGATTCATCGCCAAGTACTGATCCCTTAAAGAAAAACTATCTTTTTCCTATTACTCACTTTACAAAGTATGAAATTAAACACCTTTAGATGGTTCCACACGAGAGACCACACGGACGGGTGAGCGGTTAGAAAGGTCCCCCACCGTTCCTATGCCGCTTACTGTCCCCTGCATACACGGAAAACCTGGGGTACCCTATCACTGCCACGCGTGCACGTCCAGTTTCTGCAGTAAGCGCGTGTTTTCATGCTGCCCAAGAGTCGGCCCACGTGCCGTTCAGGTGTGGTTCTGTCCTCAGCCATGTACCCGGGCATGATCCTCCTGCCCCGACCGCCTAGCTGCCCCGCATCCCCTCCTCTCCCCCTTGGTCTTCCCTGGCGGCTTCCCCTTGGGAATCGCCGAGGCCTCCCCGTGGGCTCGGACCTGGCCGCGCTGCCTCTCCCCGTGGGCCCAGCTAAGCAGTACCTCTCACCCGCGCTTAGGGACGCACGGCCCGCAGGCTCCTCTCCTGAGCACACGGGACACCAGGAGCCCGCAGCGCCCAGGCTTCCGCCCCCCTTCATGACCTTCTAACTAGCACTGTCGCTCGAGGCGTCTACACTTCATCTGTGGGTGAATCTCCACGGAACAGTCTACGCTGGACCCCAATGAGACGGCACCATGAACCTCACTTCATTGTCACCCGCTGTGCCCCCAAAACCCTCCTGCAGAGACCCGGTACAGACTGCTGCTCTTGGCTGGCTGGGAGTCAGTGACAAAATCACCTCATTCCCCTCTCTCTTAGCACCCGAGTCCCGGTGACACACAGTGGGCCCAGCGCTGTGAGGCTGCTGAGAGGGAGAGCCGGTCAAGGAGAGAATGCTAAGAAAGCAGGGCCAGGTGTCGGGGCACACGCCTGTAATCCTAGCATTGGGGAGGCTGAGGCAGGAGGACCGACGCGAGTTCAAGGCCAGCCTGGACTGCATAACAAGACCTCGTCTCAATAAAGCAAAAAGAAAACCAGCAGAGCATTGCTAGAAAGCCAGCCGTCCACCCACACCGGTGAACATTCACTAAGCAGCACGGTAGTAAGTAGCTACGGGTGAGAACCCAGAAACATTTATGTGGAGACCCGACAGGGACGGGACCTGACACTGAGTCGGCGTCTGGGATTACTTTATCGTCCCGAATCGAAAATATTTACATGAGCCACCATTCTTCAAAACCATTATTCTTCTAAAGTAAACCTTTCTTGGCCTTTGCCTGGCACTTTCATTGGAAAAACAAAAAGACTATTCAAATTCCACTCTTCCGCCTAAAAAAAAGCAGAAGCAGAGGAGACTCTACACCTGACCCCACACAGGTGGCGGAGCAGCCCTTTGGGCTCTGAGGAGTCCCGGGTTACACCGGAGCCTCCCTCACCCGCTGCAGCCAGCACACCCGGAAACGTGCGCAGCTCTCGCCGTGATTTCCACGCGCGCCGCCCCCGCCCTGGGATGGAGACATGGCAAGCAGCTGCGAGTGACGGTCAGCACTCGGGCGTAACAAAGCGAAGTTTCCTTTGTTCCCTCTCCGCCGCGCTCTCAGGACACCCAAGCATCGCGCCTCTTCCCGGCTCCTTGTGCACAGGCTGGCCGTTTCCACCCAGAGGCCTGACGGGGAGATGCCGCAGCAGAGCCCGGGGGAGGAACAGCAAAGGCCAGGCCTCCGGAGGGGCTCGGTTAAACCCCACCCCGGCGCCCGTCAGCGCTGGGACTCTGGGCGGACTACTGCGCGGCTCTGAACCCTCACCGCCACCTCAGCGGAACAGGCGAAGTTTGAGAGCCCTCTCGAAGCCTCCACGATTTACACGCATGCAGCCACCAGCGCACGGCGTGGGCTCAGCGGACACAGCTTCTCGCCCGCCCGCCCTCACAGCCGGTGAGAACGCCCAGCGCCGCTGGCCGGGGCCGCCCTGACCCCTGCTCCGGGCGGCCAGGACACTGTCATTCCTGCACTGTGCCTCCAAAGAAAGGGGTCGTGGTGGGGGAGCTTCCGAAGCTGCAGCATCCAGCCTCTGCTGCGAGAACAGCGTTCCAAGCCCTTTTAGTTCAGCTCCCAAAGACCTGTGAGGATCGTCACTGTCATAGGTCAATAAATAAGCAACATGTTCATTTTGCAAAAGCCACTAACCGGGGGGATTTAGAAGGGAACCCGAGAGAGAAACCCACGGCAGAACTCTGGGTTCCACTGGGTTTCCAAAACGTTGTGAATCCTAACAATGTGGCATGGAATTTTCTCCAAGGAATATGGAGGAAAATTTTCTTTTGGACTTATTTTGCCACTGTATTCTGGATTTATTTCAAAATTTGTAGAAAACTGGTAAACTACTGTATTAGTTGTTATTTATACAGTCCAAGAACCACAGAGTACTTCGTATCTCTTAAAGAATATAAACAAATTGGGAAGTTTTTTTTTGAGACAGTCTTGTTGGGTAGCCTAGGTTGGCCTTGTGAGACCACCCTCCTGCCTTTGCCTCCCAAGTGCTAGGATTACAGGTGTGCACCACCACATCCGGCTCCCAAATTAGGATCTAAACTAGGATGACAGTTGCCAGAGAAACAGAATTCTCATGATGCCTAGCATTTTGTTTAGGGCTTTAAAATTTTCACTACTTCAGAATTTTTTGTTTCTCAAGGATAGTTTGCTACTATTCCTGTTTTCTAGTTTAGCAGAAACATAAAAATTCCCTTCCTCTACCCTGGCAAACAAGAAAAAGCAGCTAGTTGGCACACACCCTCCTCACGTTGAGAGTCCCTCTGACTCACGGCCTGCGCCAGACGGGGCTGCGTGATGGGAGGGAGCCAGGGAGCAGATTCCCGGGGTGCGCTCACTCGACCCACACAGTTCCGGTCTGCAACCCCACGGTCTTCCCGTCACGCAGGGTGAGGAAAGTCGTCAGCCCGTTGCGAGGACCCCCGCAGCGCCTACCTTCTGTGCATCTCCTGTGAAGTACGCGATGGCCAGGGTGGGCAGGATCATGAACAGCGCGTTGTAATAGAGCAGGCCGTATTTCCCAAGTTCCTAGAACGGCAAATAATCAGGTATTCATCCGGTTCCGGAAGATAGGGCTCACACCCATGCAGTTACTCGTAAATCACACCTATCTATTATTTGACTTTTTTTTTTTTTTTTGAAAATGTTTTAACTGCAACAGCTGCATGCAGGTCTGAGACGGCGCTCAGCCCTCGGCCTGTGATGCACGCTCACAGGACGGCGATGCCCAGCAGCCCTGAAATGGTCGGCAATAAACTCCGGGTCTGTGAAAAGCATCTCTGTGGGGCAGCACTGCCTCAAGCATAAACAAAACCATTTATGTCCAGCGGGAGGAAAAGGCAGCCCGTACTTGGTCGGGTGGCAGCAAGGTATAAGCCACAGGGCCGAGGCGGCCTGGCAGCCCAGCACGGCCCCGCCTGTCACCCTGAGCTGCCCTGAGTGTTTCTCTCCCCGGCCCCCTGGCAGCCCAGCACGGCCCGCCTGTCACCCTGAGCTGCCCTGAGTGTTTCTCTCCCCGGCCCCCTGGCAGCCCAGTATGGCCCGCCTGTCACCCTGAACTGCCCTGAGTGTTTCTCTCCCCGGCCCCCTGGCAGCCCAGTATGGCCCGCCTGTCACCCTGAACTGCCCTGAGTGTTTCTCTCCCCGGCCCCCTGGCAGCCCAGCACGGGCAGCCTGTCACCCTGAGCTGCCCTGAGTGTTTCTCTCCCCGGCCCCGACTAAGAAA
The DNA here is from genome assembly GCA_004363535.1 of Dasyprocta punctata. Classification (NCBI taxonomy): domain Eukaryota; kingdom Metazoa; phylum Chordata; class Mammalia; order Rodentia; family Dasyproctidae; genus Dasyprocta; species Dasyprocta punctata. Next base: position 5,161 of record RJWM01024874.1, on the reverse strand, counting down.
CGCCTGAGGGCGTCGGCACCACAGCCGGCACTGTGCTCTCCTGCCGGCTGCCCTGAGTGCGGATGACCAGCCTGCGCTGCCTGCTCCTCACTGTATAAGCGCTGATCAGTCCTGTGTGTACTGCCAGGGCGGGTGGGCAGAGGACATGAAGCCCATGGAAACTTCCACTGGACAATACTTTTATGTTGTTGTTTTTTTTGAGACAGGGTCTCACTATGCAGTTCAGGCTGGCCTTGAACTCACTTTATAGCCCAGGCTGGTCTCAAACTTGCAATGATTCTCCTGCCTCAGCCTTCCAAGTGCTGGGGTTACAGGCGTGTGCCACCACGCCCGGCCCACTGGACAATACTGTTTCAGACAGCTACGGCTGCCGCATTAATAAGATGTTATCATTACTGTCTACTTTCCAAAGCAGCGAAGAGGCTAAGGAACAAAACCAAGTAAGACCAAATCTCTAATGGTTCTCTTTTAAAAAAGATAAAAATGAAATCATCATAGGGTCATCAAGGCCAGGTAAACAGAGGCCAAACATAAAAGTTGTGTTCAGGGCCTGGGGATATAGCTCAGCAGCAGAAGCGCTTGCCTGGCAAGTGTAAGGTCCTGAGTTCGATTCTCAGCACCAAAGAAAAAAAAAGTTGTGTTCAAAGGAAGTGTGAGAAACAAATCTACACTCCTTAGTCTTTCAAGAATATTCCAAAAACACCCTCTTCCGAGGACAGCCCAACGGTCTCGACTTGTTTTCGGCATCAGATGAAGTCCTGGCTGAGGCGACACCAGCTGGGCGCTCTCCTCGGAGCCCAGCAGGGCGTCCGCATCGTCCATCATCCGAGGCCCAGTGAAGGACCTGCAGTGTGTAAATGCCGCCCACAGCGTGGAAGCGCCAGGCCACGCCCACCAGGACATGAGTGGAGACGACGCGAGATAAAACCAGTCAGTTACAAGCTCCGTGTGGAGATAAGGGTGTACCAGCTGACATGAGACAACGGCTCTGCGCGCCCTCAGACCGAGCTCCCAGGACCCGGGATGCTGCAACTCCTCAGGGCGCCTCCCTCCGGGAAGGAACCTCCACCGCAGCAGAGGCCCGGCTCTCAGCCTCGGCACTCTGAATGCCCTGGCTCCACCCAAACAGACAGCATAAAGGGTGGACGTGAAAAGCATACAGTAAAAGAACAAAAAAAAAAGGTCCTGAGAAGCCTTTGTGTTAAGCTGAACATGGTACTGCAAGCCTGTTAATCCCAGCACTCAGCAGGCTGAGGCAGGAGGATCGCAAGTTTAAGCCCCTCTGGGCAGCTTAGCCACTTAGTGAAACCCTGTCTCCAAGTAAGAATAAAGACAGGGCTGGGGATGTAGCCCTGGGTTCAGTATCTAATGCTATCAATCCACCCACTGATACAAGTGTTTCTTTATCCCACAGCTTCCCCGACGAACTGGCATCAGAGTTCCCAACACCAGCAAATATCTAATAAACAGCGTTAGACTGCTACCTACTTTGGAGTCTAGTTTCTGCTTTACATATGCACCATTTGCTGCTGTCAGGACATCATTTATCAGAATAAAAACATATCCTTCCAGATCAAATGCCAGGTCCGAGCTGCAAAACACAAACAATACATTAAGAACAATTTGCACTGAAAGAACACACATTTCACGCTCAGCAGCTCCAAACCACGCTGTCTGCGAGAACGGACTCCTATCTGGCTACACAGACAGCAGGCATTTAGCAACCACCAGTATTTCTTCAACCCTGGCCACACGTGGTAACTTCCTGTCGGTAACAGATTCTTGCGAAGTGAGAAGCACTAACACGCAGGCACATCGTTGGAGCCCCTCGGCCACGTCAGTTACTGGGACGCAGCCCCCACGAGCGGCCGGCTCACCTAGACAGCCCCTCTGTGCGGCAGCCGCAGGGCGCCCGCGGCAGAGAAGGAGATCAAGAGGATGGGGCTGTCTGATCTGTACTTCCCAGGGGTTCACACAAGACAAGACTGACTAGCACCGGCGAAATCCCTCAAGCCAGGGTCCGGGCTCACTGTGAGACTCTCCAGGGCAGCAGTGCCCAGGCAGAAGCAAACAGCAAACCACTGGCTGAACACAGTGAGATCGGGGAGAGGGGAAAAGAAGTCAGGAAGCTGAACACGACACAGGCGAATCGGAGGACAGCGGGCCTCCGAGGGTCAGCACCCCAGCCAGCATGCGCACTGCACTCGCTGCGCGGGGCAGGATCCGAAATGGGAGGGACAGACGCTCTCCCAGCCCCACCTCTCCAATCAGAGAGGCGGCCTTCCGCAGCCCAGGCCCGGTCCGGAGACCTCGCTGCTCCCCACCATCTGGACCCCACTTGGAAGCTAACAGGCGCCTCAGAGAGGAAGGACCACCCTCCTTGCAGGACGCACCAGACAGAGCCAGGCATACAACCACGTTCTGGGAACCAAGTATCCTGCTGCCTTTTATTTTTTTCTTTTTGAGACAGGGTCTTGCTATGCAGTTCAGGCTGAACTTGAGCTCACTTTGCAGCCCAGGCTGGTCTCAAACTTGCAATGATCCCCCTGCCTCAGCCTCCCGAGTGCTGGGATTACAGGCGTGCGCCACCAGGCCCGGCTTACCTTTTCAGTATGCAATTTCACTTGTAGATTTTGAGGTAAAATAGAATTTGACTTCTACATCCCCCACTTATGCCACAGGGATAGGATGAAAGCCAAGAAGCACCCCGAAACCCCCAGATGGGAAACGTGTCTGGCAGACTCTTCGGCCCCGCCAGCCCAGTCGCGCACCCCAGGCTGAGTGAAGTGTCGGGGCGACTTCCAGGACTGACCGGGAGGACCGCGTCCCAGGCTCACACGCGGGACTCCTGCCTGCCCGCCTGCCTCTCTGCACCGCAGACGGCACCTGTGCGCCCCGGGGTGAACGTGCGTGCGATGATACATCGGGGTGACAGCGCCTCCTCTCCTGAAACCCTGTCACCGCGCTGTGCTATCTCCATGCAGTTTTAAGTGAAAACTTGGGAAAGGCGGGAAAAGCGTTAGCCGCCTAAGGGAACAGCTGCATTATCACCTTCGCTGTCCTCCCCATCCCACCCGGCCAGCGGCTCGCGGTTGTTCGCCTCACCTCAACAAGGGCAGGCGCTGCTGGAGGGCGCGCAGAGCGGAGGGGAGCCACAGTTTACAACCAAACACTGAGTTCCAAAGTTAGACAGACAGACACTCCCAGCCGCCCGCTGACCAGCCGCGTGACCCTGAGCATCGCACAACTTAGCTTTAACTTCTTCAACTATAAAACAGAAAAATGACCCCGTGTGCCCCAGCGCTGTGTGAAGATGACACAGGCCACACGCACTCAGCGCCCAGGGGACCGCGCAGCACAGGCAGAGGCCGATCCCAAGACGGCGGCGGACCCTAAAGGACAGGACGTTCACTCCCACCACCCCTCCACACCCGGGCTGCGTTAGCCTGCAGCCTGAAAGAGCCAGAGAGACTTAAATTTCTGGAGTCTTCTGAATGCCTTTCAAAGATGAGGGTCTTCTTTTTTTTTTTTTTACCATGTACTAAGTAGCTACTCTTAGTGAAGCCCACAGGCTGGCAGCAGAAACAGAGAGGGCAAAGGGAGAGGGGGCGAAGGGAAAGGGGACTCAAAGGTGAAGGGGGGCGCCAAAGGCTCGAGGGCAAGAATCTTATTCAGGCTACAAATAATTACTCTTACTGATAACTGCTCATTTATTATCAGTAACTCTTGATTATTTCCGTGCTGTCCACAGGCCCACGTCTTACCTGGCAGCTACAAAGGCGCCAATAATCATTGCAAATACAGTCATTTTAATACCCCAGGAAAAAGTCTTCCTACAAAACAAAACAATCAAACATGGACACGTGTGACTTCAGTTATACACTCATCTTACAGTAAATAGGTTTAAAAAAGTAGTATTTTTTTCAAAACAGATATATAAACAACCGTATTTTAAACATGTCCAAGGAACTAGCTACTTTAAAAATCCCTCTGATGAAGTAAGAACTCATTCTGTTACACGAATGGCCATTTTCATTTTTTCTTCCTAGTATTTATTATTCTTAGCCAGTTGGAAATTTTATAGATCAGAGCTTCTTTAGGCAGAAAAAGATCCCAGGCAGGACGAGGACGCTGCTTCCGCCCCACACCAACGGTCCTGCCCGGCTCCCTGGGGCAGCCAGGGCCCGGCCTCCCGAGGCTTCCGGGGCGGACCCCAGCCCGCCCACCCTTCCTCACACCGCCGGCCCCGCAGTGGGGGGCTACCGCAGCTCCCCGAGGTGAGGGCGAAGGGGACCTGGGGCTCCGCCTCTCTCGCTGGAATGTGAGGAACGGGGCTCACTTGAGTAAAACCCCCTCCGCGAGCATGGTGAAGAGGATGGAGAATCTTCTCAGCACCGTGAACATCGGCAGGCTACGGGGATAAGGAAATGCTGGTTAACTACGCTCAACGGCCCCCCACCTCGTCACAACAAAGCTTCTCCAAATCGGTAGTGTAAGACAAGGCTAATCTCTCTCTCCCATGATGGAAATTCCGCGCTGATGAACTGGGGTTAAATTAAACCCTCCCTCTAGAAATAGTTCTGACTCAAAAACCTTTAAAAAGCTTTTAAAAAGACTACAAAAAATGAGCAACATTATATTCACTATAAAATGGTAGTGAGCATGAATCTGTTGTCACAGAACAGTAACACGTTGCAACTTCACTCTGTGAACTGTAAACGGCTCCTCCTCCTCCTCCCAACCCCATCCTGCTCCCTACTCCCCCAGTCACGCAGCAAACACCCAGGAAGAGCTTTCCCCTGACGCATCCTCCGCTGGCCTTCACCAGAGGCCTTTTCCAAGTTCCTAGCGCACTTTGTTTGTACTATTCAGACATCCAGCCGCCTGCAATCCAGTTATTTCTAAATATATCTCATCTCACTCAAAGGTAGGGTGTGGCTGGACGAGTGGATGAATGGATGGATGGATGGATGGATGGACGGATGGATGGACAGACTGATGGACAGGTAGATGGATGGACGGATGGATGGGTGGGTGGATGGATGGACGGACGGATGGATGGATGGACGGGAGGATGGATGGATGGACGGATGGGTGGGTGGATGGATGGATGGATGGGTGGATGGATGGATGGATGGGTGGGTGGGTGGATGGATGGACG
>RJWM01024873.1:0-30001 GCA_004363535.1 Dasyprocta punctata | reverse complement strand
GGGGAAGGACAGCGGAAGCACAGCGTGGTCTGTTACAGGACTGACATTAGGACTAATCTAAGCAATTAATTGGATTATGGAGAGGAGGAAAAGGGCCAGAACATTCATTCCTGAAAGAAATGTTTTGATTAGACTTGGACTTGGGACCCTGTAGGCTACCCTTTAATCTCTAACTATGCATTCCAGAAGGAGTGGGGTTTTTACTCCAAAAATCCTTTTATCTCTGCACATTCTACAGTACAACTATGATACAACATTGAACATTAAGTGAACAAACTCAGTAGGTAAAAACAATGAAGGAATCAGATGTTCAGGTAAATAAATTCATACATGGAATATATTCTGTACAGAAAAACTAAGATTAATAATAAAATCTTTAAGTTGAAAATACAAAAGGAAAGAAGGGAAGACAAAGAAGGAAAGAAAGAGATGGAGGAAAGGAAGAGAGAAATAAAGGTAAATGAGAGTGAGAAAGGGAAGAAATCAAGGGAAAGAGGGAAGAAGGAAAGATGGAAGGAAGGATGGAAGGAACAAAGGAAGGAAGGAATGAAGCAAAGGAAAAAGAAGAAAATGAGGAAATTTTTAGCAACTAGTGTGACTAGAATAAACAGTCAGAGTCCCACTAAAAAGTGTAAAAGAAAAGCAATGCAAGACTAAAAGTAATCGTGACACCCAAACTTGCATACCTATTTGTCAATATCTAATTTGTTCAGAATCTCTTATTAAGAAATGTTCTTGAATTTTGTCAAATGATCTTCCTGCATGTAATAGGGTGATCTTATGGCTTGTCTTTCCTTCAATTTAGGGTTATTGAATTATGTATGTTGAATCATCCTTGCTTGCCGTTTCTGGAATGATCTCACTTGATTATGGTGAGTCCTCTCTTTTATAAATGTGCATTTAAATTTGGCTGGCTAATATTTGTGGAGAATTTTTGCATCTATGTTATAAAGGATGGTGCCTGTAATTTTCTTTTCTTGCAGTTTCTTTGTAGGGCTTTGCTATCAGGGTAACGTAGGTTTGGTAAAACACATTGTGAAATCTCCCTACTCTTCAACTTTTGGAAAAGTTTGAGAAGGATTGACATTACTCCTTTAAATGGTAGTTATTTGCCTGTAAAATCATTTGACCTTCAATTTCCTTGGATGGAGAAAACGTTTATTGGTGATTCTGTCTTATTACTTATTACTGATTTATTTCATTTTTCTATTTCTTCATAATTCAGTCTTAAGATATATGCTACCAAGTTATTCAATTTGTTGGTGTAAAAATTTTAAAAGTAGTTTCTTACGATCTTTTGTATTTCACTCTATAATCTAGACCATTTGGAGGATTCAGTCTATTTACATTCAAAGTAGTTAAGAGTTAAGGGCTTAATTGCTGCCTTCCCTCACTTTTTAGTTGTCTGATTTATTCACTTAAGATTATATTTTCCAGGTGAATACATTTTCCTACAATTACCTCAAATTTGTGCTTCTTTATAGTTGAGTAGTATTCCATTATTGTATAGATACCAATAGATGCCAAATTTTCTTTGTTCAATCATTTGTTAATCAGTATACAGGTTGCTGCCTGGATTTACCTATTATGAATTGTGCTACTATACACATTGGTATGCATGTATTGCTATAATTTGATGTCTTTATCTCTTTTGGGAAGATACCTAGCAAGGGAATAACTGGGTCATACGGAATTCTAATTTTAGTTCTTTGAAGTATTTACATATTGATGGAACTTTAGTGTTGTTTTAATTTCCATTCCCTTAATGGCCATGATTGCTGAGCATTTTCTAATGTATTTATTGATTACTTGCATTAATTCCTCTGCAAAGTGTCTGTTCATTTCACTTGCCCATTTCTTGATTGGATATTTTCTTTTAGGAGGTCTGATTTTTGAGTTCTTTATATATTCCCAGTATTATCCCTCTACTGGGGAATAGATGGAGGTTTTTTATTTCCATTCTGTATGTTGTTCCCTTACTCTGCTAATTGACTACTTTGCTGTCCTGAAGCTTTGTAATTTCATATAATCCGATTTGTTGATACTCATTTATGTTTTGTACAGTTGTGGTTCTATTTAGAAAATCCTTTCCTATACCTATGACTTAGTGTTCTACCTATTTTATCTTCCAGTAAACTCCATGTTTCTGTTCTAAGAGGTTTTCCTTTAAGATTTTTATTAGTAATATAAGAGATTTACACACCACCAGTATGGTATGGGAGTGTTCTGGCTTCAGATGCTTACTTTTAGCAATGGGTACTTGTATATTTTCTTTCTTGCTAATTAACATTCTTTCCATCCAGCGGAGGAAGTTCTTTCATTACTTCCTGCACGGTAACTTGATGAACTCCCTCAACTTTTGTTTGTCCTGAAAGTCTCTTAATTCTCTATTTCTCATGGCCTGCTTTGCCTGTTTCCACAGCAATCATTATTATGCAGTTATTCTATTTTTGCTGCAGCACAGTAGTGCTGTTCTAGTTGGATTTGTAACCATCCTAATCAAGACCATTTTATTTTATGCCCTTATTGTGTGTGGAGATTATAGTGTGAAAGCTGGTACTTGCTACTCTACATCTAGCTAATGTCACTCTGTTCTGGCCTTTAGTATTTATACATGGGCACATTCAATTTCTAAAATAAAAGTTATAAAGGACATATGAAAATGAAAGTTTAAAAATTATGTATTTCCATAATGATTCAAAATAACATCTCGCTCTTACCTGAATAGTTATTCTCATCTTCTGTTTTGAAATTCCTACAAGGTCACAACTATACTCCAAAATATTCACTAATGAGAACTAAATGCCAACACTATTACTTACCCACAAGATAGCTTCAATGTGAAGAATAATCACATCAAAATTTCAGATAATTTCTTGAACTTATTTTGATACATCAAATTAAGCCAAAAATGCAGTTATATGTAGAATTTCATGATACTTCAGAGTGCAGGATTTATAATCCTTCTCTGTCTAAACCTTGCTCAACCACTTTATAACTTTGGTAATCAGTATATTTTGTTTAAATTATCTTAGTCTCAGTTACTGATATGTAAAGTAGGCATGATAATAATTAAAGATATCCATCATATAACCTTATATTGAAAAATTCGTAAGTGTTTACATGTAAAACAAGAGTAGTAATACTAGTAAATATAGAACGCTTTCAATAAGAGGAAAATATACTCCTTCAAAATAAGAAAATGAAACCTGTAACCCTATACAAATGATACATGCATAAATGAAAGAAGATACAAAAAGACTTCCTTCAGATGGTGGGGGGAGAAATGCAGGTCTACTACAAGCCTACTAAGCAAGAATTTCAATTAAAAATTTTAACAGGCATGACTTGTCCTAAAATAAATGAGATAGATATTTTGATACATTTGGAACCATTAAAATATTTTCAACTCTTGTAATACTCAGATTTGTCATTCACAGTAAATATCCCTTATTTATTCATGGGAGCCACAGAACAAATGCAAAAATTTCCTAATGGCTTTACACTTGGGAGTCTGTTTTTTGTTAAAGATCACAGAGTTCTTGTTATTTTTTTCGCCATATATCTTCTGTTGTGTCGTACTACTTCCCTGACCTCACCTGTTTTGTCTGTGAATTACAAAACAGAAATGTGTCAAAATACTATCTAAAAGTTTTAAGCACATATTTATAAGTTTTCTTATTTGCATATTAGATTCTATTTGTTGAAATTAACTGTAGTCAGTATTTTGACACTAAAGGTAACAGTTGGTAGTTACTTTAAATCTATAAATATTAATCATTTTAGAACAATTAAGAGCATGAAATGTCTTCCACCTACCCAAATAATGTGCAGCAGCTCAAATGAAAAGGACTTAGCTACAGGTATTTTCTAATATAGCTTCTTGTGTATGTATTTATTATGAATTTTATTTTCACACACTCCCATCCAGTAAGTAAGAAGAGAGCTCAATGGATTTGTGTGGCACCCTATGAATTTTCCCTTGTACTCAACTACGTTTGTAAGTTGATAAAATATTTTGATAATGTAATATGAACGTATATCAATCTGAGTATCAAAAATGAGATACTTTACAATAGCACTAAAAGTTAATAATATAAACCATTATTGCAAAGCACAATGATTATTATTTCCAAGTTTTTTTAATAGTAAGCATTTTTATTTAGAAAATCAGCTAAGAATTCAATTGCAATATGAATATAATTGTAAATAGATAACCATGTTCATATTTGAGACACATCACATCAGCACCTGTGGTACAGAACCTTTGAACTAAGGTCCTACATTCAATGCAATTGTAATCCTGTATTGTTTTTCTACTGATAACTATTCCTTGTTTAAAAGGTCAGATTTTATTTTATTCTCTTTTTTCAACCTTTTTTTTTAGTAGAAAATTAAACTCTACAATAGTCTTGTCTGCTCAAGAAGATTATTGGTATTACTTTAGTAATATTTTTAGCCAGTGCTTTGATTTCTAAAAACTGATGGAAGAAATTTCCCTTTTAAGGATAGCTTTTGACAGCATGAAGAGAAGTATTAAATATATGAGTGATTATTTTTATGTTCAATAAACACATTTGTTCGTCGTTGGCAATATGTATGGTTCAATGTGCTATATAAAATTTCAGTGAATACGGTGCATTCATGAAACACTCTTAGCCACCACTGCACCTGCACCCGTGGTCTACAGCTTCTGATGACTGTGTCTGATTCTTGTTTATTAACTTGTGTTTTATTGCTTCCTGGCAAAGGTCGGCAGAAGTTCAAATTAAAAGTTATAAGCCATGTTTTATGCATCACACATGGTATTTTTTAAAAAATTCCATGCTTCCAGAAAACCTAGGGATGACTGAAGAACCACTGCAGACCAGAAGACATTAAGCTCCCATGACAAAATGCAGATTTTATCCTAAAACTGGTGCAACCCAATTAAAATCTGAAGTTCACAGTTGAACTAATAATAATGCATCAATGTAAGTTTCTTAGCTTTGACAAACATATTACTCTGTTATCAGATCACTTTATGAGATACTGAAATGAGGCAAGGAGTATCCAACAGTTCTTTGTACAACCCCTGCATCTTTTTGTGAATCCAAAATTTATCCAAAATAAAAAGTTTGTTACGATCACTCTATTCATAATTACGTGTTTCTCTCCATCACCTGTAAACACTGTGAAAGGACTACTCATTTAACACTGTCTTTGTACTCATTGGGGGTTGTGGAAAATCTTAAAATGTTGAATTAAAAATAGGAAGATGGTGAGAGCTTCTAGTGTCTTCCCAAGGACCCCACTGTGGTCTTCCCTACTTTATATAACAATTCATTTAATAAGCCAAATATGTTGTTAGTAAACATTTTTGTTATCTCCTATCTTCCATCTAGGCAGACTTAAAGAAAAAAATATTTGGCCTGGTCATTGAGCTTAATGGTGGAGCTCTTACCTAGCATGTATGAAGCCTTGGGCTTGATCCCCAGCACCACAAAAAAAAAAAAAAAAAAAAAAAAAAAAAAAAAAAAAAAAAAAAAAAAAAAAAAAAAAAAAAAAAAAAAAAAAAAAAAAAAAGCAAAACAAACAAACAAACAAAAAAGCTAACTGCAAAAACTGCTTTTCTCCATCTGGTGCCTTTCACACGATTTTAAAAAGCACTCTCTTTTCTGACCCCAAAATTTTTAGCACGGCATTCTTGGAGAAATTGAGTGGTAGACTTGAAATCAGGAAGAAAAATTATAGTCTAGACTCCAAATCCTGGCTTTGTAACATTGGATAAGTTATCTAGTCTCTCTGAGTCTGTTTTTCATCCCCCTAATTATCAAGACTAAATATGAAACTAGATGAAATACATTATTTAAGTCTAAGGTACTTGGTTACTTTCAGTGATTCTTTGTATGTCATTTCTTTCCAACCAATCCTGTTCTTCCCAGTGCGAATGGTACAACTTTCTACCTACTTCCCAAAACTACAACTGGAGTCATCCCCCACTCCTTTGTTTCTAGTGCTGCATCTCTGCATGTCAAAATTGTCAAGTCTCACATAATTTACTTCTCTTCTTTTTTAGTACATATTTTTAGTAGATTGTGTTGACATTCCTTCTGTAGAGTTGGTACATGTACCTAACACACTTTAATTCCTTGTTTCCCTCCTTTCTTTCTCTCCCATCTCTTTCCATTTATGATCATCTTCCCATTTAAGAAAGATCTATCTCTTTATTTTCTATTAGCTATTTTTTATTTTGCTCTTTATTTATAATTTAAGTTTCTCAAATAAGAGAAACTGATATTTAAGCTTGTTTGTCTTATTGTTCTTACTTAACATTATGGACTCAAAGGGGCATACATTTTCTTAAAAATGATATAAAGAACTCAAAAACCTAGGCTGCAAAAATAAAAGACCTTATCAAAAAGTGGACAAGTAAAATGAATAGACATTTCACAGAAGACATACAAATGGCCAATGAATATGTGAAGAGTTGTTTATCATCATTGGCCGTTAGAGAAATGCAAATTATAACAATACTGAGATTTAATCCCACCCCAGAAATAATATCTGTCACCAAGAAATCAAGTAATACAAATGCTGGCAAGGTTACAGGAAGAAAAGGAAGTCATTCTACATTGTTGGTGAGATTCTAAACTAGTTTAATCACTATGGAAATCAGGAGGAGATTTCACAAAAAATAAAACTAGAAATTCCACTTGAACCAGCTATTCCCCATCCAATAATCTTCCCCACAGAGTTAAAGATATCACATTACAGTAACACATGCATACCTATGTTTATGGCAACACAATTCACAATAGTACATCAACAGATGACTGGAAAAAGAAAATGTGGTAATTAAATACAAAATAACAAAGCATCTAAGTTTTACAAGACAAACTGGGTGAGAAAGTAGATTTATTGAACCTCATTTTGAAATTTTCTTTAGGATAAATTATTTGTTCTAGGTAACTATCAGTTAAAAGTGCAACCTTTACATACTTGATACTATGTAGCTACCACTTGAAGCTGATAATCTGAGCCTTGCAAAATTGAGTGTACCTCAGTTTATCAACTTAATTTGTTTCACAGTTTTGGGGAAGATGGCTGCATTTGTGTTTGGTTGGTAACTGTGACCATGGTCGTGTTTGTCACCAATGCAGAGTCTGTGAATTAAAGCAAATTTTGCAGAAGCTTTTATTTGTGAACTGAACTGTTTGCAAACAGAAGTGTCTCTGAATGGAGGTTTTGTCATTGCTAATTTGTACATTCTCAATGCAGATTGAATTGCATAGAATGGTTCAAATTTTCTTGTCCATATCCCAGTTTCTTAATTTTGCACACTTGATTTCCATTTTTTGTACTATAATAATGATATAGTAAATATTCTAATTGATCCAGAAAATAGATGCCTCTCCTTTCCTTTAAATACTGAAAATGACCCTATTGATTTGGAAGTGATTTGAATATTCAAGGGTCTATTGTCATTGATGACTTTGTCCACTTTTGGGAGCTACAGAACCATTGACGGGTAGGGCCTTGTGGGAGATTCTTGGTTCACTGATGTGTGACCTCATAAGTTAGTTCCGGGACTGCTTGGTAGTTCTATCAATAGAAGGTTCTTATAAAAGTGTGACTTGGCCCCACTCACCTCTCTTTGCTTCTAACTTAAAACATAATTCTTCCTTGGCAGGGACACCACCACTTACCGTTTAACCTGAATACTTTCCTGAAGGGAACTGATGTAGTGCCACGCCCTCGATCCTCCAAAAACGTGATCTAACTAAAACTCTTCTTCATAAGTGTTTCACTACCTAGAACAATGGCCTTTGGACTTACTTGTTTTTTTTATTTTATTTTTCCACAAGTTCTTAATGTAATGGATATTTTGCTATTTATTTGTCATCATAGATATCTATTATGAAGAATAATACATTTTCATAGTATTTAAAATTTTTTTCTCTCTTCCTTTTATTTCCATTTTACTCTGAAATTATTGCAAATATTCTTAAATTATTTCTTTGTGGTTTAAAATTGTTTTTAGTTATGACTTTATATGCCAGCAAAGCTATAATAGTTTAAACAATAAAAGAAAAGCCAACCAAACAATAAAAGCATCAATATCAGCAGCAATATGTTAATCAGTTGAATAAAAAATAAAAAAGATTTCAGAACATAAAAAGGAAACAGGCCACCTAAATTACACCAATCACCAATAAAATACAAAAACTATTAGAGATAAGTTTATATGTTATGAAATATGATTTGAGTATATGAAATCAAAATACTATGAAAAGTAAAATAAGTATATGCCCGTGAACTGTGTAAAATGCACATATTCACACTTGTGTTCACAATTTTTCAGTGATTCCTATTTTTTGAATTTACTGCAACTTGCATTGATGCTTTGTAAATATCACATAAAATGCATTTTACTTTTTATATTTGTTAAGAATGCACACATTCTAATTACTGATTGTAGGATTCTCTATTTCTCATTTTACTGTGTACAGATTGTCTATATATTTTGTATTTTAAAATTATTTTTGTCTTCTCTATTTTGCTGTCAAATGGTTTATGTGAATTTAAAAGTCACATTACATTTATGAACTTTTCAGTTTGTTCCTGTATTAATTTATTAATTTCATTTCATATTGAAGTTTTTCTGCAGAAATAAATATACTTCTAATTACATAAACAATTGCTGGATTTGCATTTGTAACACTATGTAATGATTTCCTTCATATTTTTTAAAGTCTATATAATTTCAAGGTACTCAGCAATAGAGTCTTTTATTTTTTATTGCTATTAATTGCATATTTCTTTGTCATGTTTTCAGTTTTTTTAATTATTATGCTTTACCTTTTTATAAAACCTATGTATCAGGATAATTAAATGAAATCTTACAATATGCTTTATGATATTTGCACTAATTGTGATAGGACTTATTTGAAAATGCTGCAAAAATTTATAGTTTTACTTTGATTTGTAAACATAATTTTAATACTTTTTTATCTTTCAAATAACTTTTTTACCTTTTCATAATAAGATGAGATGCTTAAGATGTTCTCATTTTTTCCTCATAATTGCATATCAAATTTAGTTATAATTTTATGAGTGTACTGTGGTTATGTTATTCAGTTCATTTCTGTAAAGAACATGTGCTGAGATAGTTATACCTATTATCAATGTATTTGCGCAGCAATTTTTTATTATATCTTGAACTGTCTCTAGTTAGGTACTTCCTCAAAACCTATTTTGACATGCTTATATAACAATCTGAGAAATTACATTCATGAAAATATTTTTACAATGGCCTTAGATTCTACTGGCTATTATATATTATATAAAATTATAGACAGTGGTGTGTTGTTTCATCGCCTTGAGTATAAAATAGTATTGTCTTTGTATTAGGGTTTTCCAGAGACTCGAAACTACTAGAAGATGGTAGAGAGACAAAGATATAGACAGAGAAAGTAGATTATTGGTTTGTTCACAAGAAAGCTAGTGGTGTATTTAATTACTATGAGGTCTGCAGATTTGAGCAACCATGGGTGCCAGTCTGAGTTTGAGAACTCAGGATCTGGTAGCACCAATGTTGAAGGGTAGGAAGGTGTGTCTCAGGTCAAGCAGAGAGAATTTGTTCATCTTTTAACATTTTTGCTCTATTCAGGCCCTGAACACATTTGTTGATGCCCAACGTTCTTTGATGAGGGTATTGCCCCACTTCACTGGTGAAGGTCAGATTCTCTACTTGACATTGTGAATCAAATATTAATCTCATGTAAAGACATCCTCACAAACATGCACACGGATAAGGCCCACCTGCTCCCTTGTCATACATGAACTCCATCAAGTTTTGTTTTGTTTTGTTTTGTTTTGTTTTGATGAAGCTGTTACATTTTATTGGCATTATTGTGTGGAAAACATTGATGTTGGCAACTAGTAGTTGAAAAGTGAATCAGAAGATTGATCTCTAGATGGAAAGTTGTTTTATATATAAAGTGATTCATTTTGTTTATAATTTCCTTACCATATGTGAACTACACATGATTTTTTTTTCCTTTTTAGACTTTCGTTAATCAATTGCCGTTACTGAAAAATCTAATCTTAAATTGGTCTGAATGACTTCTAGGTGGTTTTGTTTTCATGAAACTTTTTTCAACATGTTCTAGTTTTATATTCTTGAATGTCTCTAGAATCTATCTAAATTTGCTGATTTCTCTGTTGGAGTACAGTAGTCTCCTTTAACCTGAGGCCATTTATTTTTCATTCTGTAATACATATGATTAAAGTAAGAATGAATATTTTGTTCATTGTGTAACTCAAATATTACCTTTGTTAAATTTTAAAAATGTCAGCATTTATATGCCATTTTAAATTTCATCATGAAGGTCATAGACTCAACAAAGGTGTTTTTAAAAAAAGGAAAAAATAAATTATATAATTAATATTTTTCTAGAAATGTTTTATTTTTACAATTTTTTAAATTAAATAAAATATATGAAGTATGTCCATCAAAAGTTTCATTGATATTTTATGTATAGAACAATAATGTTTGTATTTTATATACAACCAATATAAAACACAAAAATTCCCTTGAACGCAATAAAATTAAATGCATAGATTTAAATAATAATTGTGTAATTCTAATTGCCTGTCTTTGGCTTACATAAATGTTAGAAAAACTATTATTTGCATAAGATATGCTATATAATTCCTTAAAGGGAATAGTTGATCATATTGAACCTACTTTGTGATATGTGTATTCATTACAGTATTAGGTAAGTAGCATTTAGAGTCATTCTAAAGAAAGCCACTCATGTTTCCGTATTTATTGTGAGTAAAGACTAGTTATGTTTTTGTGAGACAGGACTTCCCCAGGATGCAGGCATTACAGAATGACTCATATATTAAAAGATCACTTTCATCTGGAGTCATAGGTAGATTTCTTTGTATCCATATTAAAATATTTGGTTTCTGAAGATAGGGTTCCTCAGAAGTAACACACACCTAACTGCATGCAGGTTCCTGTGTATGCACATTAGCCTCCTGCTTCACTACTGTAGCAGTTGATAAGATAATCAATTAGTTTTCTAATGTAGCATAAAGTTACTATAAATCAGGGTTTAAATAACATGAATATATTATCTCACAGTTGCTCTATGTCAGGAAACTAGGAACACAAAGTTTGAATTATCTTTTCAGGCTCTCACTAGGATAAAATCAAAATGTTAACAGGAGCCTAAACTTCTTATCTGGAGCTCAGATCATCTTAGAATCCATTAATTTTGTGAAGAGTTAATTTTCCCAAAACTATGAATCCTGAAGTATATTTATTTTCTTGCCACTTGTCTGCCAAAGACTGCTGTCAGTGCCTACGGGCCACTCTGAGTTCCAGGCCATATCTTCCCATGGGAAATTTGCAACCTTGATGCATTCATTTTTTCAATCCTGACAGCATGTCTCTCGAAATTCTTCTTCAATAACTTGAGAGAGAAAACCTTCTGAGTTAAAGAATTCACCTGACAATAAAATATTATTATTATTATTCTACTTACCCAGAATAATCTATGTTTTACTGTACAATGCACCATAGTCATCAGGGTAATGTTGCACAATATTCAGTTTCCATGAACAAACAGAAGGAGGAAATTATTGGAGGGTGAGCAGGATTGTTGAAAATCATCAAAGAGTTCTACTTAACATAGCGTGTAAGAGAAACTGATATGGACAAGATCATGTAGATTACTGTGTCATGAGTAATAAAGATATTTGTTTTTAGTGTGGGAATTGTGTAACTTTTGCCAGCATCCGTGAAGAAATATCATGAGTTGTTAACCTGAAACTAAAATTAAATTTCAGACAGTAAACGTGAACATTACCTTCAAATCAGGAGAGAATATACCGACTGCATAAAAGTAAAGCATCTTTGGAGAAGCTGTTTGATACTACTTTAACCTAGTGATAATTTTAAAAAGTTACTTGTAGGAGTGGAGAAAAATTGGCGATAAATGTTAATGTTAGAAGTCCAGAAAACCAGAGGTAAGAGGGTACACAAGCTTTAGAGACAAATCAGATGTGATTTTTATGACTATAAACAACCAGGAGAGCTTGCAGTGTAAACTTCCCATTACCTTACTGATACATGAAATGAAAGGCACTGCTATAGAAAGGCACAAATTTAAGGTTGTGAACGTGACCTCCTGCCTCAGCTGAGATAAGGAACCAGTTATATTACTGAATCCAATCAGGCAATGTAGAATTTGGTACCCCAATTAAAACCTTGAAAGTGGTTTCCTATTATATTACCATCTTGTTCACTTGTCTGGCTCCTGACAAACTAGAAGAAATATAAACAATGATGGCAAAATATCAGAATTTACACAAATTAGCCATGACTGTGGGGAAGGTGTTACTGCCATTTTATGTGTGGCTAATATGCAGGAAAGTGTTTTTTACTGTGCGTATAGGTAATGAGATAAAAGTGGTTATTTTTTATAGGAAACACACCAGTAAAAACTACTTCCCTATTCAAGATTGTGTTCATTTTTCTCTTCTCTAAAATTGCACTCATTAGGGAATTTGGTAGCCTTGAATATTAAAGATCATATCATGCACATCCACTATGCTAAGAACAATATGGCATTTAGGCAGATTATCCAAAAACCAAGAAACAGTATATCCTAGAAAGACATATGTAGATCAAATGGTCAAAGATAATTCTCATATAGATTCAAAGACGTGCCACATGAATGATGTGATCATGCATCCAAAGGTCTGAGTTCTATCAGGATTTCCCTTTTAAGTTGAAGTTGTATCGTTCCCTTCTACTTTCTAAGTGTCATATCCTCTGTTGAGATGCATTTGGATTTGGGGATGCAATATGAACAACAAGAGGAACTAGTCCTCTGATCAGTTTACTATGTGGTTCAGGGTAATATAAATGTATGGTGAAATACAGAGCCATAATACAAATTATGTGTCTTTTCATATCAGAAATAAAGCATCAGATGAAATGCATCTAATGGAATCACTTGGTGAAACTGAATGTTCTATAAAATATGAAGCCACCTTCCATAGGATATCCTACCCTAGATTCCTAAGATGCACTGTGAAAAAATATACCTTCTATTCCCAGAGTATTACTCTTCATTTTGAAAGCAGTTCCTCTATGTTATCAAAGTTCAGCAAATATTGAATGTCTGAACATGCAACATCAAGTTGTTGTATAACTGAATCTTTTCCTAAGTAGCTTGATAATATTAGGCTCACTGAGTCATAGAGTCACATAAGTACAATACCAACTTATTGTGGTACAAAAACAGTGCATTTAGGGTAGCAAAACATGTACAACTTTTCATGTCTAATGCTTTTGCTACACCAGTGCTTTTTTCTTCAACTTCACCTAGAATTCTCCATGTAGGACCTAAAATCAAGAATGGATCATTTTCTCATGAGTCAATTGATAGAAAAATAAATTTTCGTTAGTGGAAAGATTGATTAAATGTTATGTGTTGAGTTAAATTGAAGTTGAGCTGCTACAGTTGTACAAACCATTTCAGATGTGGCTCATAAGGGCATTGGTAGGGACAGGCTTCCTGAGAGCAGAAATGGGAGTAGGACACTTGCTTAGTCATTTTTCACAGAGGTTAATGTAGTCTAACAACAGTGGTGGCAAACCTATGGCAGGTGTGTTACTTGTTTTTTCTTTTAAGACAAAGGATGTTAGTGTATGAGGTATTTTTTCCCCTAAACTAAAACCTCAGCATTCAGGTTTAGTTGCAGTGTTGGCCCTTTATTATAAATAAGCGGGTTTTGAGTTGCAGTTGAGGCACTTGTCTCTCAAAGGTTCTCTGCCACTGGCCTAAAACAGGGATTTATAGACTATTAGGAGAAATCACTTGGGTTGTTGGTCAGAAGCCTGAAAACAGCAAATTAAAAAGAATCCAGGAAAGAAAGTTTTGGGGAAAAGCTTGCACGTAAAACCTCTGCTTATGATTATAAAGTGACATACCTTCATATTTCATATTCATATACACTTGAGTAAATCACCCCAAAAGATATTTTCATGTATATGGAGATGTTAAGTTGTAATAATGAGCCCTTGACATAGAACCAAATTTTTTCTATCTGGTCTTTATTACCTAGAAGCACTAGTCCTAATAAGCAGTTAAATGTACTAGTAATGCTTAACTAAGGCACTAACTTTCAGAAATATCTCTGAAGGATAGAATGTGATCCGTGAAGACAGACTATTTACATTAAGCAAGTAGCTGGTACAGGTTTTTCTGATGTAATAAATGGGATGAATACATTTTTTACTGAGTTCTCTGACAATCATTTTTTATTAAACTAATTATGGAATTTTTATTGCTAATCCCTGAATCTTTAGTCTTAACTGTCCTGGCACTAGTGACAGAAGCTGGTGAGAACATTTCTCCTCACAGGGCACAGACAGATGTAGTAATTACTGTCATGCAATCAGTTTGAATCATTTGAATCATGTTAAACTGGGATTGCACTTGTAGTATGAGTACAGGAAAGAGTAACTGCAACAATCATAGCCCAAAAGAATAAAGTAAATAGAGGCTTTAGTTCATCCAGGATAAAGTACATGATTAACCAATGTAAAACTTTCATTGACATCTTCGCAAGTTTTGAGGACAATCTGTAATTGTTAATAGAAGAGAAAGAAAATTTAAGCTTTAGGGAAAGTTAGAGGATTAAGGTACATAGTCTATTCCAGCAACACTATAAAATTATATCTTTTGTAGGTAGGGGGGCCAGCCACCACACTGAGGGCTCTATGTTCCTACTACAGTATTACAAGTTTTGTTACAATTTTAATTTCTTTTCAATCAAAATTAAATTTATTTTAGTATCTGATTTTGGTTTTGATCACTCAAACTTAAACTAAAAATCTGGAAAATTATATACAAAAGAAAATAATCCAGAAAAAATAATTTTTTGAAGCCAAAGAGTAAATTGATGAGAACAGATTGCCAGGAACAAATGATATTTGAGATTCAGGGAGTTTGAAGTCTCTCAGGTGAAAAAGTACTTGAACAGGAGGCAACAGAAAATGAATGATACTGAGGATATTAAACAAAATAAAATTTGTTTTAAGGAAAAATGATCCATTTTCCATAAACAAAATAAAGGTATAAATAGTTCTTTTTTAAATTGGCAAATTCTAGGCATTAGTTCATTTGTGTAGTTTTCTACCTTTAAACTCAATTTCTTACCCCTCTTTGTTCACTTTACAGTTTTACTGATTAGTTATGATTTCCTATTTGCTAGTTGAGTTTTTATGTCTTTTTTTATTCTCAATCTTCCTGTCTGTTTGGAAAATGTTTATGCTTATTTAAAACTTTTATTCTTAAATTTCATTAATTCTTTTGAAATAGTAAAGAGACAGGAAGTATGAAAGACATGAGTTGTAAGAAGTTCTATTAATATCCATAAGCCTACAAAAATAAGTAAATCTAACAAAAACAAAACCACATGCTTGAAAAAATATGACTAACTTTTCCTCATATTGAAGTAAGATTAATTAGTGAAGACTGGTTTCACTGATATTATAAAAGCCAAAATCTTTTGCATACATTACAAGACACACACTAGTGAAATACAAGAGCAAGTAGGTACATGTTGACGTTTCATACGAAAAAAGAAAATAATGCAAAAAATTATCTCTATCATATTAGTAACTAACAACAAACGTCATTAAAATGCTTTTCAAAATTGCCTCCACACACATAAAGTACTTAGAGGTGTTAAACACTTTTGGGAAATATTTCATACCCAACCATAGGCTTTGCCAGGCAGATCTCACGGAAAGAACAGCTCTCCTCACACCAGACCTGGTGCTGTCGGTTCTCTGAAGGCCTTTGCAGTGAGGGTTTGGGTTCCCCTGGCTGGCGAGGCTGTCTTCCAAAGCTGCATTCACAGGTCAAGAGCAACCACTTGGAATACTCTTATTAGGAAACTTGAAAACATTTTTCTCCACTCTCTCTCAGTACTCAGTACTTCACTTTTAGTGAAATCCCTACCTCTCCTCCCTAGGCCC
This sequence comes from Dasyprocta punctata, assembly GCA_004363535.1. Classification (NCBI taxonomy): domain Eukaryota; kingdom Metazoa; phylum Chordata; class Mammalia; order Rodentia; family Dasyproctidae; genus Dasyprocta; species Dasyprocta punctata. The sequence goes on along the minus strand of RJWM01024873.1, from coordinate 13,950 downwards.
ATAGAATTGCAGGAGTCTCATGCAGGACTCGCTCAACCATGCGCTGACCTCCACTTTTATCTAGGTTCACCTGAGTGCTGCCCCCTGGAGGACTAGAATGTTACAGAGCATTAACGCTATGTCTTGCTTTAAATTCTTGCTTATACTGTTGCAGTAAGTGATTAAATGTTTGACTGCTATTAAATTGTTGACTTGTTGCTTTAGTTGACTACTCCAGCATCGGGCAAATCAGCTCTCTTTGCAGCTCCTTTGAGCTTGTGGCGATATATTTAAGTCTCATACTTTGAAAACTACCGAATATGCCTGAGAGAAATTGAGACCTAAATAAAAAGATACACATTTCATTCAAGAGTTAGAAAACTAAATATTTTAGAGATACTAATTCTCACAAATTGATATCCATGTTCACTAAAACCTCAAGACTCCAACAGTATGTTTTTTTAAAAAAATATTAAAAATAAAGTTCTACAAGTCCAAGGAATAAAAATGGGCATTATATAGTCAAAAGTACCTGGAAATGGATGAACAAATTTGACAGATATCCACCACTATTTTAACTACAGTTCTCAAGAAAGAGTGATATTGAAATAGTTAGACATAGGTATTAATTATACTAAACATAGAGTCCATATAAATACACATGACACATAGTGATTTTTTTTCTCTTTAACATATTTTTTGTTCTGGACTTATGAAGAAACTTTTATTTTTGAAACGAATTTTGACTTTCAGAAAGGTTGAAAATAGAGTGCTAAAATTCCCTAATAATTGTTCTTAACATTAACATCTTACATGACCATGGAAAATTTATCCAAAAAATTGAAAGAAATGAATATTGGTGAGATATCATTTAATGATTGACTACTTGAATTGCACCAGAATTTCTACACCAGCATTTGACAATATCATTACATTCCCATTGGACCAGAGCTTCATTTCCACAATCTCTTCTAACCCTAATTACCTCCTAAAAGTTTCACCTCTAAATATAGGCCCATTGCTAGCATTTTAACATATGAATTTAGGGAGCAAAAATAAACACTCAGGTCCTAATATCTGTCCTTAAATGTGTCCAGCTTTTCACTTCTAATAACGATACCAATCAAATTAGATTAGGATTTCACCTAAGGATGTAAGAGCAATCAAGTCTTCAAAGGACCTAACTCTTTTATACAGTAACAATCTGCTGTGAAAGTTGTTAAGTAATTAATGTAGAAAATTTACGGTGTCAAAATGCACCTTTAACATTGTTGTAGTAGTTTCTGTGGAAAACACCATTTTTATGAAACCCATGGCAATTAATTGAGGCAAATACATGGACTATTTAGCTTTCTGTTATATATTCTTGAAATACAGAATCTCTTGGTTAACTATTTATATTTTATTCCTTTTAGTTCCCTAATGAGAGATAAAACGTAACTTATAACCACAATATTTTAAATAAGAAATTCATTTAAAATATCTTGAATGTTAATTTATGACTCATGCTACAAATATTCAACCTGAGAGAAAATAAACTCTGTTTTGTATCCTATGAAAAATGTAAAAACAGATATATTTCTGTTGATAGAAACTACTTTCTAAATTTAATATATAAAATATATTTTTACCTTACTAAGCATATAAAGAATTTTAATTAATCATATATCTTTTCTTGGAAATATTTTCACTTCCACAACACATTTAACATATTCATATATTAGTGATAAAACATGAACCATTTTCATAAATATAGGATAACTTGGAAAATACTTAAAAAGTCTAGCACTTATCTAATTGCATAGAATATATATTAATATTCAGAAAATAAGTTAATTAAGAATATTTGCATTTATATTTGCATGGAAAATAGTATAATTATCAAAATCCTAAACCTCTTACCTCTATGACATCTTCATTTAATAGTAACTGAAGTAGAAAATTAAGCCCAACAGACTGTCTCTAAAAATTTTAAACCAATAATTTATGGAAAATAGACCAAAGTAAAACCTCTTCCAATTATGAACTCCAGGTGTTCTTATAAATAAAAAAAATCATGAGAATCATGATAAATAGTCATCATTAAGGAGCATATTGTAGAGCTGTCAAGTTTATCTACCTCTTAGCCCAAAAAATATAATTACATCTACAGCCACAGATAGTTTATTTTCATAACTACATGTTTAAACTTCAGATTGTCTTATTGATTTTTATATTAGACTATCTTAGATTTGGAATACTAAATTTGAATTTAGTATTTAAGTCTATCTTAAATTGGAATACTTAGAATACTAGAAGGCAGTATTCTTAATTAAGATAAAATTCAAGTGCCATACCATTTGTCCTTTTAAATTATAAACTGCATTTCAGTCTGCTTTAGTATTCTCATCACTATTTCATTGTAGTACATTTTTTTATCACTACCAAAGGGAATCATATGCAATATAATATATCCTGGTTCTTTTCCTTTTCTCTCTGTCCTTGGATCCCAAAATGCTGCGGTTTTCTCCACAGAAAGACATCTGTGGACATCACATATAAATTGAGGTAAACAATATTTGGCCTTGATAACAGGCTTCTTCCACTAAACATAAAATTTATTAATAAAATATCACAATGTAAATAACAACACTTTTCATTTTTAAGGGCGGATCCTATTTAAGTGTATTAATATATTAAATTTCTGTCTTTCTTATTTGAAGAGAATTTAATTTTCTTATATTTTCTAACTATTATGTATTACTGTGTGTGATGTTGCAATGAACAGTCAAATACAAGTGTTCTTTTAAGCATATTTTTAAAGTTTAGGGGAATATGGTTAGGAATAGAATGTTTGGGTCATATGATAATATTGCTTCACTCACCAAGGAACAGTCAAAACTTTTCCAAAGTCATACTACATTTTACAAAATGTCATGTTTAAATTCATTTTGTCAATTTAACTGCCTTAGGAATCACCTAGGAAATTATTAAAGCACACTTCAGGTGTGTCTAATTAGGTCATGGAGGCATTACTTTGGGTACTAATGCCACTGTTATGGATTACAAACTGGTGGTCAACTTAGCACCAGGTGAATTAATTCAGCTGGTGTTGAGTAAAGATGTTCCACCTGAAGAAAGTTGCCAGGATAAATAGGGACGTGGAGAAGAAGAAGGAGGCGTTGTGGGTTCTTCCAAGAGTTGCTGTTGGAGCCACTGGTTCTCCTGGAGGTGCTTGTCATGCTGGCTTCCCCAATATGGATTCGGCCATGATCGTCGGAGAAGCTCGGGACCTCGTTGGTGAGAGTGGCTGTGGTTCACGTTACGGGAGCTCTGCTCCTCACATTGTGCGTCGCTTCCTGGCTTTGGAGGGGAAGCTGTGTGCTGGAGAAGCTTGTAACGCTGGGCTTCCTGACCTGTGTTCGACTGTTCTCACCGTTGGAGGAGCGCGGGACCTCGTCGCCGCTGGGGATGGCTGTGGTGCTCTTCAGGGCAGCCCTGCTTCTTCTTTTGAGCATGACTTCTTGGCTCCTACCTAGAACCCTCAACCCACTGCACAGCTCCATCACCCTGCTGGCATAGACTTTCTAGTTCCACTGCTGACCTGTGGCCTTCCCACCACAGAACCATAAATAGACTGGCGTGAGCCCTTATTGTGGGCTCTTAGATTCCAGTTGATACTGTGGGAGGCATTGTCATGTGTTTTGGGTCTCTAGTGGGATTCTTACATGATATTGCTGTGGGATCCAGGCCCTTGGCTATATATCCTGGGTCTTAGTGTTGTGGACAGATTTTCCTGCACTTTCTTGTGTTTAACTTTGGGTGACTATTATAAAACAGTATTACAGACCCTGTGTCCTCTATGTAGTTGTTCTCCATGTAACCCCTGACTACAACAGCCACCATGCTCTGTCCTGCCTGGTACTCTTTCTCAGCTCTGCTTCTAGTTGCCATGAACTTAGCACATTTGTTCCTTCAGGACCATTCTGCCGTGATGGTTCCATTTTGGAGCCAACAGACCATGGACTGAATCCCCTGGAAATGTAAACCAGATTAACAGTCCCTCTCTTCATGTTGTAGGTGTAGGATATTGTGTCCCCATTACTGAAACATTGACTAGTACACTTATCAGTGTGCTAGAATTCCATTTGTTACATTTGTTATCATCATTTAATTAGACACTGTAGGGCTAGGAATATAGCTTGATGGTGCAGCACTTGCCAGTATGTGTGATGACATAGATTTAATCCCTAGCACCAGGAAGAAGTGAAAAGTAAAAATAAAAATTAATTAAGCTTCTTGAGAAGTGACAATATAACTTTCATGTCATATTTTATTTTATACATTAGTGTAGCCTATATGATAATAGAGTATAAATTGTAATACAGCATTCTATAAAACATAGAACTATAATTTTTATCTAGACCATTAGTTTTCTACTTCTATAAACCTGTATTTCAAAATGAAAACAACTGTGCAAGTGTTGAAAGTACTCTAATTTAATTAAGAGTAGGCTGATTTATTTGTGGTTTCATTTACTGTAGATTCATTTACCAGCACTAAACCACAGTCCAAAATTTTTGATACAAATTTCCTTTAAGAAATAATCTGTGTATATTAAATTGCATAGAATTCTGAGTAGCAAGATGAGGTCTCTTGCTATGCTGCTATATTCTGCATCAGCTATGAATCTGTTCAACATATCCACATTGTATATAACATCTGCATAATGTTCTAGTTATTGTTTACACTAATGTTCTAGTGACACTAATAATCCACATTACAAAGGTATAAAAAGCCACATATTTAATAAATAAGGACTTGTAAATTTAGCATAGTTGTATTATTATTTTTCAATAATAATGTCTCCAGGCCATTTCGGGCAAATCATGAATAACACAGGATTTATATGTGCTCTTGATGCACAGTATTTAATTGTGGGCTACCAATCTTCTTTCAACACTTTAATAGACTGAAATGATGTATATAATTTAGTTTAATGTAATAATGCTCCTTGAACGGGAAACACTTCCCAGAATCAATACCTGGGATCTCATCCTACTAAAAAGATTTGCATGTCAAAGGAAATCTCCAACAGAGTGAAAAGAAAATCCATGAGCTGGGAAAACATCTTAGCCAATTGTCCATCAGACAAAGGACTTCTATCTAAAACATAGAAAGAATTAAAAGAAATCAGGCCCCTAAAATTCAAGGACCCAATCCAAAAATGGGCATCTGAGATGAATACACACTTCTCAGAGAAAGAAATACAAATGGCAAATAAATATGTGAAAAAATGTTGAAAATCAATGGTCATTCGGGAAATGCAAATTAAAACAACGCTAAGATTCCATCTCACTCCAGAAAGAATGGCCAAGATTAAAAAAATCAACTGACAACAAACGCTGGAGGGGCTGTGGGGAAAAAGGAACTCTTCTCCACTGTTGGTGGGAGTGTAGACTGGTGCAGCCACTGTGGAAGTCAGTGTGGAGATTCCTCAGGAAGCTAGGATTAGAGATCCCATTCAACCCAGTAATAATGCTCCTTGAGCTCTTAGACAACTCTAGATGATTTTTCATAAACAGTCTGTCAGAGCTAGTTATAATAGGGTAAATATTATTTTTATTTTTCCCTTTTCTTATCTGCCCTCCATGTCCAAAGGCCTTTGTTGAGATAGCATTTGAGGGCAATGATTATTATTTCTTTTTGGTGTGCCTCATAAGAGTTCTAAAGTTTATGCTAAGACAACGCAATTTAAGTCCTTGACTTTAACAGATATCTTTCCCTGTTAAATATGGTAGGAAGAATACTGCTAGAAGATGCGTGCCTCCTAATTCCTAATTGACATAACTTTTGAATACGTTAAAAGGGAATTAAGGTTTACATGTCAAAAGGAAATTAAGATTCCAGATGAAATCAAGGTCACAAATCTACTGATCATTAAACTGTGAGACCATTCTGGGTATTGATGGTATGCTTAATCTGATCTTCTGTGGTCCTAAAAACAGAGAGAAGTAGGGGAGTGATTGAGAGTGACAACATGTGAGAAGGATTATACCAATTTTTGTGGCTGTAAAGCTGAGGAAGAGAAATGGAATGTGGTTAGCATCAAAATGTGAAAAACAAAAAAAGAAAGAAAAGAAAAGTGAGAATAACCCTCAGGTGACAAGTGGAAATTAAACAGGGAGCTCACTTCTATCCTTAACAGGATATGAACTCTTCAGCAACCCAAAGAGCAGGAAATAGATGCTCACCAAAACCTACCAAAAGGGATCAACACAACTAACACACTGGTATTTTCTCAGTGATGCCTATGTCCATCTTACAATATACAGAGCTATAAGGTATTTTTTATTGTTTTAAACCATGAAATTTGTGTCAGTGTCTTCACTTAACAACGTGAATATGATAAAAATGAGACAAGAAATGCTGGCCTGCATAAGAAGATAAACAGACCTCTTTCGCACTTAACTCAATTTCTCCTTTCTTTACCAATATAAAAGTCCTTTCATTTAATCTAGGTTAACCAATTAAGTTTTGCCAGCACATGTACCATTTCACCTCCTGTTATATATACATTAAAAATGGGAGAATCATAGAATGTAAAATAAATTAAGTTTAAGTTAATTTTTGGTCTGTTTTTCAAGAGAAAACAAAATATATTTATCATGAAACATTTCTATTTCAATATCCCCCAAAATACTATATGTTTGTATATTTATTTCCAATATATCAAACAATATTGCTAAATTGAAGCCAATAACTATTAATCTATGTATTCGTGTATGTAGTTATGTATGTATGTATAAATATAGCCACAGGAACCAAAAGAGAACAAATGCCCTATTTAACACAATTAGGGTAGATAAATGTTGTATTATGACTGTCGCCCTTAACATGCAGAGTGATAATGGACACTTATGTCACAGTAACTCAAAATATCTAGAAGACATTGGTACATTCTTAGACACATGTGACCTACCAACATTGAAGAAGATACATGCAACCTAAACCAACCAATGACAAACAATGAGACTGAAGCAGTAACACAAGGTGTCCCTAAAAGAAGAAAACTATCTACAGATTGATTCCCTCTGGTTCATTTTCCCTTGCTCAGTCATCAAGGCACTCAAAAACCACTGCAGCCATGATTTAAGGGGGCCAGGTATGGACTAACTTCTGTTATTTTGGTTTTTTTTTTCACTGTTTCATTTATTCTTTATTCTTACTTATTTATCTACTCTTCAGTGAGATTCTTATTTCATATGTTTTTTTTTATTTTTCACCTATGTTTGTGTAATTACTTTATGTATCTTCTCCAAAGCAGATTTAGTTATCATGAATTTATTTAATTATGCTTATTTTAGGAGATCTCTATTTTCCCTTTGTTTCTGAAAGACAACATTACTGGAAATATTAATATACCTTGGCAGTCACTTTCTTTCAGGGATTGAGAATCGTCATTTCAGACCTGCTTGACTTCAGAATTTCTGTTGAGAAATCTGCTGTTACTCTGATGGATTTGTCATTGTTAGTGTTTTGCTATTTCTTTTCTTATTTTAGTTTTCACTTTTATTTTTTTTTTATTTGTTCTGAATTTTTGGCATCTTGATGATAATATGACATAGGGAGGTTCTTTTCTGACTGTGTTTACTTAGGCTCCAAAGGCTGCTAGCCTCTGAATGTTGATCTGTTTCCCAAGATTTTAGAAATACAGCATTTCTTTTCTATTACATTTGCCTGTATTTTAACCTATCCTCTAAATCTATGAATTATATGTTTTGTCTTTTAATGTTTTCCCAGAGATCTTCCATATTTATTTCAAGCATTGTTTTATTTTTCCTCTTACTGTCTGAATGATCTCATTTACCCATCCTGTTTTTACTACTATCTGCATGACTGTCTCATTCTTATATGAGACAATCCCTTTTTGACTGTAGTCTATTGGTAAGATTTTAAATTGAGTTTTAAATATTAATTTATTGAGCTTTTCATTTTGAAGGTTTTTTTCCCCAGAATCTCTATATCATTAATGGATTATTCTTTTTTTACCTAGTCTTGTCTTCCTGAATTCCTGAATTCATGCAGCAGTTTATCTGTATCTTCCTTGGATTCATTGATCATTGTAAAAATCTTTTAAAGATGTCTCACATTTTATTCACTTTGATATCTGTAACTCAGGTATTTGAGATTCATGAACTTCCATAGGAAACCTGTTATCTTGGTTGTTTTCATTTTCCTTATTTTTGGGTTGAAATTTGTGTATCTTCTAATATTATGTGTGGATTTTTAGTAAGAAGTTCCTTCTTCACAAATGTACCCTGCACGATGGATACATCTCCGTGTCCATATCCTCAGTCAGCATATTCAAAGCATGACATTCAGTTCCTAACAATTCTCTCCTCTATGAGAGGAGAGAAAATGTATTAATCATATTGGCAACTAAAAAGCAAACTACATGTCAACATATAATAAGATTTGTCAAAATAATCTCTATAATTCCACTAAACAAAAAAAAAATGTGGGAAGTACTAATGTCTGCAAATGTGTGTTAATAATAATAATAATATTAATACATATATATTAAATTCTGGGAAAGGAAGAAAAACAGAAGAAAAAATGAGGAATCAGTGGCAGTGGCAAACTTGGGTACTGCTAGACAACCCGTAGCAATACATTTCTGCCCCCGTTCCCATGATGCTGTGCCATGGTAGCCTAGTTCGAAAGAGAGGAATGTTTACATCAAGAAAAAATGATTCCATGTAACTATGAGCTATGGCTTCTGTTTAACCATTCTAGGGTTATACTTCTCAATCAACAGGCAAATAAGGGAGTATCTGTGATGTCTGCATGATTGATTCTGACCATCAAGGAGAAATTGCACAGCTATTCCGCAGTGGTTCAAAGAAAGTGTACCTGAAATATAAGGGATCCCTTAGGGTATCTCTTAATTTTGTTGATTAAACCTAATAGAAAACTACAGAAACCTAAACTAAACCAGACTAGCAAACACCCAGATCTTTCAAGATTAAAATCTTGGGTCACCCCAATACAAAAAGAACCAGTAATGTTTGGGCATTTACTGAAAATGGAATGAGTAATGAAAGAAAGAAGTTATAAAACTAAGCAGTGATCATATAATCAGAAACAGAAAGGAGAAATAGGCTTATCATGGATACCGCTGCCTTAATTTTATGAATATGCTGTGTGCATTTATTAAGGAAATATCTTTTGTTTATCTTTTCTCAGTATCACCTTGTATGAGATACATAGACCATATATCCAAAAATATAAATACTTGAAACTTTATGCTGCAATTCTTGATCACCACATATTAAGAGAGTGTAAACATTATTAAAAACTTCACATGCTTTTCTGAGGAAAGGCCATTGCATTTTTGTCAGCTATTGCAGTTTTGTCTTTTTATTTACAAAATGTTCACAAATAAATTGCTTTCTGCATAGAATTACAGATGTTAGTCAAAGATGTGTACACATTCCTTCATAAATCAAAGCCTACAAACTTTACTAAGTGCATGAATTGTATTAGGAAACATGAAGACCATTGTAAAATTATTTCAGACATAGCAAAAGATGATGAGAAAAATTAATGTAATAGAATTATTTTCTAAATTTTAATTGCTGCAGGTTCAAGACACATCCTTTTCTTTTACTTTTTCTTCTGTGGTTGTGTTTAAAAATAATTTACCTTGATTTAATTCATCTTTGAAGGAAAATTTAATCATTTATAATTTCAGGAATCTATATACTATTAATGTTCATGTTGGAGGAATTAAGTATGCATTTTAGGAACAATTAGAATGTTGACTGAAAGCTTTAGATACTGATTTTACTTTGGTGTTCATGTGAAACTAATCATACTGTTTGTAATACTTAATTTTGTTCTGAAAGTTTGTAAACATCATGATAACTGCACTTAAAAGCATGATGCTTTTATTCCCATTGAATTGTTAAAAATAAGCTAATTTGAATTCAGACTAGGATGATGGCAGTCTGCCAGAACTATGAGACTTTCATTTTTTATTATTATTTTTTTGCTGTTGTGTTAATTCACAAAGGATCTAAATATATTAGGGATAAATACACACACACACACACACACACACACACGTACGCACACACACACACATCTTTCTATGTAACATTTCAAAATCATGTTCCAAAGACCAAAAATAACAGCAACAAAGAGAAACCAAATATCTCAGTTTGGCTTTTGTTGCATAAAATCTGATTACTTATATGTCAAAACACTGTGTTGTCTACATGTTTATGTGTATCTTTATTGAACCAGTACTTCTCAGTCCTATATCCCACATATGTTGATTCAGTGTTAGATCATTTAACATCAGAATTTTCATAATATGCATGAGTTATAGAGAATATGATTGAGGCCACCCAACTAATTTACCTTATTTTTATTGTATAGTGACAATCTCCCCTTACAAAACAAAATCTGTGGTTTTTATTTGGTAGGAGTTTTCACAATTAAGAAGAACTTATAACACATCAAAGATATGCATAACTATATAATAACCCTCTCTCTCCTCCTTTTCCAACAAGCTTCCTTGGTAAACACACACGCACACACACGCAAATGATAGGAAGAATTTCAGTTTCATTTGCTTGAAATTTTAGTTTCATATTTGTTGCCAAAGTGAATAATAATATAAAACTTGAAATGTACTAAAAATATAAAAGGCATCCTCAATGTAACAGTGCTTGTAATTGAGAAATTACCAAGTAATGGGAGAAAAACAAGCATGATTTTCAGAAATCTAATGCAAATTCTGAAAGCAAAGGAAGAATGGATCTTTCTAATTGTGACTATATTTAATATTAATATAATATCCAATAAGAATGGTGGATGTTTTGTGATCAGTAGTTTTTCACTGAGAATGAACATTTAAGTCTGACCTACTGTTAGTTTGTTGCACATCATTAAAGATATCGTTGTCAGCCATATGCTAGCAGTTTTTAGAAAAATACAAGGAACAATGCCATAACAAATGCTTAGTTTTAACAGACTTTCAAAGTCTAACAGCATAATGTTAAGAATTTATTGAAATGGGGTAAGTTGATGTTATTGCTTCGTGGTACATGGGCATCTCAAATTAGTATGTAGCCTTTCAGTTTTTTTCCATCAATTCCACTGGCCTCAGTATAGTAAATAACTTTATATTCCATGCAGTTTCTAGCAGTTTCCAACACATCTAAATATTTCAATGACTCTCATCATTCAAATGAGAATTCTGTGTGAAGAAAAACTGTATCTTAATGTAAAGGTCATTTGTCTGCCTTTCTTCTTCTCTTGTTTCGTCTGTCTTGTAACTCTCCTTTGATTCTTGTTGATGTTATTACTTTCTTAGTCCCCTTAAGCCTTATTATTATTTTTGTTTATTTATTAAAAAAGATACCACTTTGATAGTTGAAAAATGTTCATGCAGAGTTTGTATATAAACTGTCACATTTAATCCAAAGAATCTCAATTTCAAATATTTTAAAGTGATATTCCAAAACTACTTCTTTAATAATTTTTATTTTCTATGTCATAAAACTTTGAGGTAATACATCTTATTAGCCTGTAAGGAAAAGATATTAATAGATATTAAGCATTTAACATCCATTCATGGTGCTAGATGTTCAAATATATCGATATTATAACTGATGTTTATTGAACACTATAGGTTTTTATATCTATACAAAAAGAGATCCTGACATTTTTTTAGAGCATGAATGGACCTGGAGTAATTTATTATGCAAATTGAGTCAACATGAGAAATAAATGTGTCACATTATTTTATTTATCAATAAATGTAAAAGAAAAAGATCAAATATATAAAAAAAGAGGGAAAAAATCAGTGGTTGCCAGGAATGGGAAGAAATAGGAAGATTTAGATTAGAGGATATTTAAAATTTCAACAAACACACTAGAGAAATTCTTTTATTATCTTAGTTTTGCATATTAGAATACTGAGCCTTAAAATGATTATTTGTTCTAGCACACAGAAGTATATTCCTCATTCAATATTTCCAACAAGCCAATCATTAATCATTTTATGCAACTTTGAAGGTTATGTGCTACAAAGACTCTTTAAGGTAGATTCGTTCACAAATGCAGTAAAGAAGGTATTTAATGGATGTATGTGTAATTCCAAATATGCATTTGCCTCAAAATATAAGGAGCACAATCATTGTTTGTGATTTATGGCTAAGTGTACAAAAAATAAACTTCTTTTCACTTTCCTATGATACATATTAAAGATAATTTATTTAAAATAAATTTAAGCTGTCCTCTATAGTTGAGAAATAATGTAAAAATTTCCCTTAGTATATATCATAATTTTTGTCCAATATAACATGCTCCCAAGCAGTTTAAAATTGTTTGAAAAATGTTTATGCAAGTTATCTTTTAGGATAAGACTAAATATGTAGTAGTAACCAATTTCACTTTCAGCTGAGATAAAAGAAAAGTGAGAGGCTGAGGTAAGCATGACAGTCCATAATTATAGAGATAGCATGGTGCTGTTACTTTGTTTAGATTTAAAATTACCTAAAAGTCTCATGCAATTTTAAACAGAAAATCATTGTCGGTAATATGTCATTGTCATCATAGCATGTTTCTATTATGCTTAAACTCTTTGATAATACTTTGATAAATGTATGTAATAATTACATTTTAGCCTACCTTATTATTGTTTTAATAATTGTATTTTATTTTAGATTTACTTTGTGAGATTTTTCAATGTGTAAAGCTAAGGTAAAAGATTACAGAGCATTTAGTCTTGCCTAAGTTCTGAACATGCACCTAATAGAGTTCATAAAACGTTTTTGTTTTGTTTTGTTTTTCTGAGTCAGGGTGTCGCTTTACAGTCCAGTCTAGTCTTGAACTGATGTTGATCCTCCTGCCTCAGCCTCTCGATTACTGAGATTACAGGTATGCTGGGTTGAGTTCATGAAACTTAACTGAAAATATCATAGTATTGGGAAACAGAGGTCTTTAGGGGGTGTGATTAAATCAGGAGGACAGACTCTTCATGGACAGGATTAACAATCTTATAAAAGAGGCGAGAGTGAACTGTTCTTACTTTTTTGCCCTTCTGCTCTGTGAAGACGCAACACTAAATGCCATCTACAGACCACTCAGAGAGACTTCGTCAACCAGAGAAATCTGCAAGTGTTTTCATCTAGGACTTATCAGTCTGTGAGAAATACATATTTATTATTTGTAAGGGACCTAGTGTAATGTATTTTAGAACAGCAGTGGGAAGAGACTAAGATAATTTTTCCTGTTTTACATACGTCTTAAGTGTTATGGAAGTAGGTACTGCTATATTTGCATCCATTTGGATATTATTTTTTAAAAAATTTAAAGATTCTCTGCATGTTTATTTTAAAGCTGATATTACACCCCCCCACACACACACATATGCACACAAAATAATAGGTCACTGGGTTCTGTCTCTAGATTTACTGAAAGAATTGTTTTTAAAAGCCTATGAGACTAGATGTTTTATTTATTTATCCTAAAAAGAGTTTTCAGAGAACATACAACTCCCATTAAACTAAAAAACCAAAAAGCATTACTGTTCTTCTCAGAACTATAGCTGGAAAAAATATTTAATTAACTCACTTTCAGAAAGGCATTTGTGAAATGTCAGTACTTGAGCCTTTATTTCCCAAATACACTAAAGAAAATATCTTTTGCTATAATGCTTTTATGACAGTGACTCCAGGTTTCATGCCAGTCTAAGAATTAATAACCTATTAAAGAAAATGTCTCCATTTATTCCAAGAAGGCTAACAATATTTTATTTTAATCCCAGACTCCCACTGCACATGGTTCCATTTTCTGAGGATGAAGTGGCTTTTATTGTGTATCAACAGGCTCATGCATTTTTTTTTTATTCTAGACAGTTTCTTGGAAATGCAGAGAGAAAACAAAAATTGCAGTGTGCTAAGAGGTCCTTTATCA
>RJWM01024872.1:0-30680 GCA_004363535.1 Dasyprocta punctata | reverse complement strand
TTCAATTGCATTAATTTCTGCTCTGATCTTGATAATTTTCTTCCTTCTTTGGGTTTTGGACTTGACTTGCTCTTCTTTTTCTAGAAGTTTGAGGTGCAGCATTAGGTTGTTTATATAAGTTCTTTCCATTTTTCTAATGTGGGTGTTGAGTGCTATAAATTTCCCACTGAGAACTGCTTTCATTCTGTCCCACAGGTTCCGGTAATTTGTATTTGCATTTTCATTCATTTGTAGATATTGTTTAATGTCTTCTTTAATTTCTTCTGTGACCCATTGATTGTTTAGGAGAGTATTATTTAATTTCCATGTGTTTATGTGGTTCTTGTGGGATTTTTGTCATTACTTTCCAATTTTATTGCACTCTTGTCAGATAATATGCATGGAATTATTTTAGTTCTTTTGCATTTACTTAAGCATGTTCTGTGGGCCAGTATATGATCTATTTTAGAGAATGACCCATGTGCAGTTGAGAAGAATGCGTATTCTGATGTTGATGGGTGGAGCACTCGATACACATTTACTAGGTCCATTTTTTCACATGTTTGATTCAGTTCTATTATTTCTTTGCTGATTTTTTGTTTGGTTGATCTGTCTCATTGTGACAGTGGGGTGTTAAGGTCCCCTGTTATAACTGTATTATTTTTTATTGGTTTTTCATGTCTATTAAGATTTATCTTACATAGTTGGGTGCTGCCATATTTGGTGCATATATATTTATGATTATAATCTCTTCCTCTTGAAGTTTTTCCCTAACAAGTATGTAGTGACTTTCTTGATCTCTTTTGATCATTTTTGGTTTGAAGTTCACAGTGTCTGTTAACATAATAGCTACCCCTGCTTTTTTCTGGGTTCCTGTTGCATGGAGTATTGTTTTCTAGCCTTTGATTTTTAGTCTGTGAGTTTCTTTTTGAGTTAAATGTGTTTTTTGTACACAGCATATTGTTGGATTTTGTTTTTTAACCCACTCTGCCAGTCTGTTTTTTTTGATTGGTGAGTTGAGACCTTTTACATTGATTGATATAACTGATATGTACTGACTCATCCCTGTCATGAAATCTCTCTGTTGTTGGTTTTCTACATTTTCTGTTCAATTGTCTTCCCTGCTTAGTGGTTTCCTTTGGTTGTTGTTCTTAAGATTGTAGTTATCTTTGTCTCTTTCTAGAGTGTCTTTCAGTACTCTTTGTAGTGTTGGTTTGGTGGCCATAAATTTCTTCAGTTGTTCTTTGTCATGGAAGTATCTTACTTCTCCATCAATTTTTAAAGATAGTTTTGCAGAATACATCAATCTGGGTTAAAAGTTGCTTTCTTTCAGGATTTGAAATACTTCACTCCAAGCTCTTCTTGACTTGGAGGTTTGTGTTGAGAAATCTGCCATGATTCTGGTAGGCTTTCCTTCATAGGTGATCTGTTTCTTTTCTTTGACAGCTTTTAGTATTTTGTTCTTGTGCTGCATTTCTGATACCCTAATTATTACATGTCTGGGTGAAAATTTATTTTTGTTATGGTTAATTGGGGTTCTGCATGCCTCACTTACCTGTATATCAGGTTCTCTTCTCATGTTTGGAAAATTTTCTGCTATTATTTCTGCAAATAGTCTTTGCAAGTCATTTGTATTCACCCCTGCTTTTTCATTGATGCCTATTAATCTCATGTTATTTCTCTTGGTATCATCTTGCAGCTGTTGAATTTTTGTTTCCTGGTTCCTTGTTATTTTTAAGAGATCTTTTCTTTCATGATTGTAAGCTTCCACGCTGTCTTCAAGGACTGAGACTTTATCTTCAGCTTCATTCTAGTGGTTTTGCCAACTTTCAATGGAATTTTTCATTTCCTGCATTTCCCTTTGAATCTGTTTCATACATTCTATTTGTGTCTTATTTTGTTCATTCAAAGTTTCCATCATTTTTTATGTTCTTCTCTTTTTTTATCTTGATCTTCTTTAGATACACTCAGTATTTCTTTCATAATGATTGTTATTTCATATTTTAGCTGAGAGATTATTTCTGATTTGAGTTTCTCTATAGCTTCATGGAGTTGTTTCTTTACTTCAGTTGCTATCATTTCAGAAAGTTCAGTTGTGTGATTCCCAGTGTCTTCCATTTTAATGTGTCCTGGGTTTGTTCTCAGTGGGCTGGGGGATTGAGACTGTCTCTTGCTCTTTCATTTTGTCATTTTCTTCTGGGACCTGTGTGGCTGGGCAGGCAGCCTTCCTATGGATTGCACTGGAACACTGTGCTGGGTAGAGCTTTAATCCTCCAGTATCCCTGTGGCTAGCCACAGCACACCCCCAGACTATTTGTGCTGGATCTTTGCACTCTGTGGTCTGTGAGGCTGTCTGTGTGTTCCACCTGATGTACTTTGTTGGGTTGCTCTGTGATGCTGGGCTGGATAAAGTTTGTATCCTCTCTGTAGCTAGCAGGGTCACACCCCTGGAGCTTGTACCTAGGGCCTAGAACCCGGCTGTGTAGCGTTTAGAACCTCTGCAACCTAGGTGACTAGTAGAGATACATCCCTAGGGTGTGTTGTTGGACCTACTGCCTTACTGGGTGGGGGTTGCAATCCCCGGGACCCAGGCAGCTAAGCAGAGTGCACCCCAGAATGTGGTACCACCAGGACCTTGAGTCTGGCTGTGAGGAGTTCAGACTCCAATTGAACTTTTCTGAGTTGGATTTCTCAACTTTAAGCAGGGCCTTCATTAAAGAAACTCACCCTGCTGTGGTTAGCTAAGATCATGAAATTATTTTTCTCTCTCTTTTGATATTTCTCTCTGTCAGCCATAAAGGCATACTTATTGCTTTTGTTTTCCATGGAAAGAACAGTAATTTGAACTATTTTCCTTATCTCTAAACTCAGATCTTTGAAATGCTGTTCTAGCATGGAGTCTCATATCACTGTGACAGCTATTATGCAAGGGTTAAGCATCATCATTTTCTACTTCATTTCCTTCTGCAGGACACTCTGACATTAGAAAATAACTTCACCTACCAAGTTAATTCATTTAAGTACCTGGCAGGCCGTAGACAATTGACTTTTCTTGGAAGGTCCATTAACAGGGAACACTGTTCTAAATCAGACTTCCTATGGGGACCTCGTGGAAGTTATTTTATGACTCAAGATGCTGAAGGTTAATACCTGTTCCTTATTTCTGCAGACAAGATCAGTTTATGTGTGGACCAGCAACAGACATTTCTACCTCAGCAGCATTCATGGCCTTATGCAGGAACTAAGACAGTGCACTTTCAAGCAGGGACATTGAAATTAGGCAAATCTACATTCAAGTTTCAGTTTTGCTGCATAGAGGCTGTGTGCTATCTTTAACAAGGTACACAGCGTGCCAGAGTCTGGTTACCTCTCTCTGATATGCTAGTTGTTCTTTGAAATCATTATAACAAGTATAATGCAGTTGGACAACAGTAAAATATTCTACAGGGTGATATTAAAGTATAATTTTAAATCAATATTTTCATTACAACCACTACTGTCAGACCATGGAAAGGTTCCTTCACTTTCTAAGAGCCTATCTTGCCTGTTGAAAGAAGTCACAATAGTATGTTCATGACTCATGGGTGTAGGTCCACTTGGAGAATAAATGAGGTGATGGATTTCTTATGGAGCTATTGTATTTCCTAAGCCTCAAATATGGGTATGTATATTATTAAGTACTAAAAATGATATGTTATGAATGTTAAAAAACAAAGCATAACATTGCTTTAAAAGGTTTTGGTTTGCGATATTCATAAAATGACAAGTGACTTAGAAAATTTGTCACACAAGTTTGTATTAATCTAGATGTACATTCAAATCCCCACTCTTATTTCTTTGCTCCATGTCTGAGGAAAACGCTGAATTTCTTTGTGTCTCAGTTTCTGTGAAGATAAGACTTTCCCACAGAAAGTGAGTGAAATTAATGACAGTACATATGGGCATTACAAAGAAGTTGGACACATAAGTAAGAGAATAAGGACCATGTAGCAATTTCTGGTGCACGTATTATTTCTCAAACACTATATTAATCACTGAACAGGAATACATATTTGACCTTCACCATCTGTCTACATATTGTTTACTATTTTGAGAAAGGAGAGATACAAGCCTTATCAACTTACAACCGCAGAGCAAGTGTGATATATGGTACAATGCTGGAGTTACGCAGTTATCTCTATTATTATACAAGGATACAATTTACACCAAAACAGATAGGAGTGTCCTAGACCCTGTGATATATGTCAACCACTAATAAAAGAACTCATGCCTGTTTATCTTCTTATTCCCCTTCCCATGAGCTTGCTAATCACTGCACAAAACTTCTCATTAATCTCAAAACATCACTGATACTTCATGTGGTGAACTCTATACTAATTTGCTATCTCAATTCATTAAAATGTCCTTGTTAGTTACCATAACAGTCATCGTATTTCAAATAATAAAATAATACTCAATAACGCTGGGATATTTCTCCATATTTGTGTGTCAAGGACTTTGAGGATGTATGAATAAAATCAGGCTCTTTCTTATTGCAAGACCTATGCTTGTTCCACCAGATTATAGTTTTTATCGGAGAATCTCGTATACACCTAGTAATTCTAAACCTTCCAGAAAGTCAACAATCCACCAAGGAAAGAGAACAAAAAATGTCTAAATTGTAGATTTGAATTTATCTCCTAGCTATTAGTGATTTCTTAAAGAAAAACAATCATAAATAGACCACTTTTTAAACAGATACAGAAGACTCTTTTATTTGTGTAGCCATCACAGAATAACTGAGACTAGGTAATTTATTTATGAGGATCAGATATTTATTTCTTAGATTTCAGAGGGTGAGAAGTCTGGGAACCAAATGAAGCTTTTGTTTTGTTGGCACATTCTCTCATGATGGGCAGAACAAACTCCGTCCATGAAGCCCCTAGTCCCATTGAAAAATTTTGGGAAAGAGACAAGATGGCAGGTCAGTGAGTGCCAACTGCTGAGATTCTCCAGGACAAAGTGGCTGGAGGACAGAGGCTTGGAGAAGAACCAAAGTGAAGGAAGGATGCAGGGGATCTAGGAGGGACCTGGCAGAAAAGAAAACTAAGTGACACAGGAGAAGTGACCTCACACTAGAGTAGAAACCAGGGCAGTGGTGACCGACGATGGTGACTGG
Source organism: Dasyprocta punctata (assembly GCA_004363535.1). Lineage (NCBI taxonomy): Eukaryota > Metazoa > Chordata > Mammalia > Rodentia > Dasyproctidae > Dasyprocta > Dasyprocta punctata. The sequence continues at coordinate 25,543 of RJWM01024872.1, read as the reverse complement.
GAAGCACAGTGAAACTAACAGCTTCTCTGCTCATGGGGTGCAGCATGAGGGCCAGGAGACTCTTCTACAGTTGGAGACAGTGGGAAAAACATGATACTAATTCTCCAGCAGCTCTCCGGAAGGGGCAGTTGGTGAGTGACTACAGTATAAGCACCACAGGACACAATTGTGTAGAGTACAGACTGGCAGAGACACCACCAAGGTGGAAGGCTGGGTGTTTGAACTCAGTTCCAGAGCAGCCCCTGGGTGGCTGCTTCATGCTGCCAAGATCTCAGACTAAATGAGGGGAAGACAGCCCCTGGAGACTGCCCGCAGCTGGAGTAGACCTGGGGCAATCATGCTGGGAGGTAGGGACCGGTGATCACCATTTGGGGTCCTGTGATCTAACACTGGCTGCTACCTGATTTACACAGGGTTGGAGGCTCACATTGGTACCCTGTCCTCACTGGTAAAAGAAGACCCAAAGCACAGTCTTATAGTATGTTATTTCTCAATCAACTCTGATAGATACCACTATAACAGATTAGCCTGTTACTACTGTAGTCGAATTGTTTGAGTAGGGATAATCCTGGCTCAGTGGACAATTTAGTGCCAGTGAACTTGTCTGTGGATTCTACCATCACACTCAGGAGAGAGATAACAAGAATTCCTAAGCCAAGAACTCAGACTGGATCAAACTCTGCAACAATGCCTTCAACCGAGCAGTCAGAGGTCCTGAGTCTGAGTTAACCCCAGTTTTTCCAGTGGATCAGTGGAGTAATTGGGGGTAGCTACTCAGACTTTCTGTCAAAGAAGACACTTGGGAATTACATATATAATGTCTGATTTGAATATCTAACATGTGTTTCCATCAGATATCTTATTGGTTTCAGTTTTTGTGTGTTTGCCCTATTATTTAATAATGTGGGGTTACATTCTTTTATTTCTTGTGTATATTAGGATGTTCTCTTATATATTTGTCTTTCACTGACTCTGACTTAATAGTGTCTAGGTCCCTTTGTCTCAGCTCTTTATCTAAGTTTCTCAGCTCAAACCCCTGAAACAATATTATTAATGTGTATCTTCATTCTTTTACCAAACATAAATTCCTTCTCCAAGGTTTTAAATTCACCATACTCAGCTCCCTCAGAGTGGCTCAATCCTCCCACCCTAAGCCTTTAGCTCTTCCACATCTTACCTAGCTTATTGCCCTCCCTATAAGCCAGTTCTGATAACCACAGAGCTTCCCTAAACCACACAATAAACCCCTTCCCCTTATCTTGCCCTTGGCCTCACAAAATATCCTCTGAAAACTCTCAATACTGAACTTTCAACTCAACTAAAAGTGCTCCAATAAAGTCAGAACCCATATCAAGCTTTTCTTTCCATCTATCACTAATCTCCCTTTCCAACCACCTTCTTCGTGACCAACACTACTTACCCAAATATCCCTCATCCACTCCACTCCACCTCACCTACGTCACTGCAGAGCAAACACAAATAATAAACAGTCATAGTGCACTTAGACACTAGACAAAGGAGGGACGAGGAACTGCAAGGATGATCATGTAGAAGTGTTATGAGATTGAATCTGTGGGTGCTTTGTAAATAGAAGGAATTTTCTCTGCAAAACATAGAGACAGAGTTAAAACTACTTAAAATAAACAGCAGAAGGGGTAAGGACTAGCACTGGGCATATAAAGCCGAAAATTATTCACAGGGAGACAACATCGTACTACAAATCTTCATATAATCTATAAACTCTCCTTACTTCTCTATTCCCCAAACTATTATAACCCCCTCTGAAAGAGTGGAGTAGAAAAAGAGAAGGGCATATATAAGTTCATACACATTATAAATTCATACATTCAAGGAAACAGAGATACAAGTAGGAGAGTTGGGAAACTAGGAAATAGAAGATCTCCAGCTCTTCTAAATCAGAGGGTTACAAAGAGAGAAGAAAACAAAAAATAGCTAAAATCTATGAAAAGTTATTAGAAAGAATGAAGAAAATACACAAATTCAAAGAGGAGATTAGCTAAAAGTTTCCAACAATTACACTCAATTTATCCATGATGAATTTCAAAGAAAAAGGTAAAAACTGGGTGACCAAACCAAAACAGTTAATAAAATTTAAAGGACAATTAGCCAGGCGTGGTGGCACATGCCTTTAATCCCAGCACTCAGGAGGCTGACGTAGGAGGAGTGTTGTGAGTTCGAGGCCAGCTTGGGCTGCAATGGGAGCACAAGGCCGGCCTGAGCTACGTAGTGCAACCCTGTCTCTAAATACTAGGGCTGGGAGTTTGGCTCAGTGGCTTGAGCGCCTGCCCTGGCAGGTACAAGGTTCTGAGTTCGATCCCTGGTATCACAAAAAAAAAAAAAAAATTAAAGGACAGAGTTCAACAAGGATATAGAATCCTCAAAAAGATATGAGACACAAATATGTGGGAAAAGAAAAACAGCACAGAATCTGTACATTACAGAAATGATCAATTGAAGACAAAGTGTCTAATTTTGAGGACAAAAAGTGAATTACATGAAGAATTCAAGGAAGACAAAAAGAAAATAACAGAACAAGAAAAGACTGTCCAGAAACCACTAGATGACAAAAAGGAGACCAATCTAAGGCTCATTGGAATTAGAGAAATTCTAGATGATTACACAGATGCATTCACTAACATGCTTATAGAAATTGGGGAAGAAAATTTCCCAAATATAAGAAAAGATTTTAAAGTACAAGTAAATGATACTTATAAAACACCAAGCAATTAGGATTAAAGAGGTTCACCAAGACATATTCCCATTAAATACACAGATATCTAGCAAAAAAAAAAACAAAAACAAAAAACCCAGAATTTTAAAGGTAGCCAGAGAAAAACAACAACAAAAAAAATCATATGTGAAGATCAACCAGTTAGAATCATAGCAAACTTTTTAGCACAAAACTCAAAGACCAGAAGAGCTTGGAGTGAAGTATTTCAAGCCCTAAGAGCAGATAACTTCAAGTCAGATTAACTTACCCTGCAAAGGAATCTAAAATAGATGGAGAAATAAAATACTTTCATGAGAAATACCAGGTCAGAAGATCTATGAGCACTAAACCAGCTCTAGAGAAAATACTCAAGAACAGTTTCAACAAACAAACAATTTTACACATCTGAAAACACAAAGGAATCTTAACATATTTGAGAAGTAAAAACAAATCAGCAGCAAACTGAAATTAAGGAAGGAAATTGTAACCATGAGAGTGGAAACCAATGAAATTGAACCAAAAAATTGCAAAAAATTTTCACAAAATAAAGAACTGGTTCTTTAAAAGAATAAACAAATTAGATGTCCTTAGTAAGATTCACTAAAAGAAAGAGAGAAAACGCTCACATCAATGTACTAGAAATGAAATTACAACAGACACTGTTGAAATATAGACTAGGAGTGACCCAAGGAGGAATATATATATGGTTAATACTCAGTAATAAGCAATGAAATTTACTCAGTAATAAAGAATCTACCAACTAGGAAAAGTGCTGGACCTGATGGACTCATTACTGAATACTCCTGAAGCACTTCAAGTAACTTGAAAGATATAGAGTTCTCCCAAATTCACTTACGGAAGACAGTAGCACCCTGATCCCAAAACCAGAGATGACTCTGAAAAAAGAATTATAGGCCAATGACTTTAATGAGCATATATGCAAAAATCCTCAACAAGATATTAGCAAGTTGAATGCAGAACGTTATCAAAAAGATAATACATCTTTATCAAGTAGCTCTCATCCCAGACTTGCAAGAATGTTTCAAAATACATTAAGTCAATAATTGTAATAAATCACTTAAACAGGAGCAAGGTCAAAAAACCACATGCTCTTATCAATAGATCCAAAAAGGCTTTCAGCAAAATGCAACGCTCCTTCATGATAAAAACCCTGAAGAAAACAGGTATAGAAAGACTATACCTGAATATGATAAAGGCTATTTACAATAAACCAATAGCCTGCATCATACTACCTCAGGAAAAACTAAAAGCATTCCCCCAAAATGGGAATATGACAAGGATATCCACTATCACATTTTTTATTCAACATAGGGCTTAGTCAGAACAAATAGGCAAGAGAAAAGAGTGGTCTTAGTTACTTTTCTCTTGTTGCTGAGACAAAATACCTGATACCCAAAATTAAGGGAGGATGCTTACTTAGCTCACATTGTGTAGAGGATTCAGTCCATAATAATCTGGCTCCAAGGCAGGGTGGCACGTGGCATAGGGGCAACTGTTTATGGAGGCAGAAGAAAGTAAAAGCAATGCATGCGAGAGAGAGAAAGAGAGAGAGAGAGAGAGAGAGAGAGAGAGAGAGAGAAATACTCTTTCATCCTTTATATTGCATGTAGGCTACCTGTCCTAGGGCCGGTGTAGCATTCACATCCTTAGTCCCAGCATTAGACCATGAATCAATCACAAACTCTAGATTCAACTGCCTTTAAAAAGCCTATCCTTTATGGCCACATGAGACTTTTGGGGGACATTCAGACACAAAGCATGGTAGAAATAAAAGAGATACATATAGAAAGGGAAAACTCAAATTATCTTTGTTTGCAGATAACATGGTACCCTAAAAAGAAGACCCAAAGAATTCCAACAAAAAACTCTTAGCATTAATAACTAACTTCAGCAAAGTAGCAGGATACAAAATCAGCATAACACACACACACACACACTCACACAAAATTATTAGCATTTGTGTATACAAAAAGTAAACTGGATGAGACAGAAATCATGAGAACAATAGCATTCAGAGTTGCTTTAAGAAAAATGAAATACCTAGGAAAGAAACTGAAGAGGACATAAGAAACGAGAAAGATGTCCCTTGCTCCTGGATAGGTAGAACCAATATTGTCAAAATGGTCATGCTTCTAAAACTCTTATGCAAATTCAGTGCAGCCCCAATCACAATACCAACAGCACAATTTAAAATCTAGAGAAAATCCCAGAATTCATGTAGAACCAAAAAAGACTCAGAATAGTGAAAGTAATTTTGGACAATAAGAGCAAGCCTGACTTCAAACTACACTACAAAGCAATAGCGATAAAAACAGAAAAGTTGATCAATGAAACAGAATGGAGGCTACGAAAACCTCCATATTCAAATATTTGATCTTTGACAAAGGGTCCAAAAGTAAATACTGTAGGAAAGATGAGTCTATTCAACAGGTGGTGTTGGGAAAACTAGTTATCTGGTGTAGAAGAATGAAGTTGAACCCTTATCTCTCACCACATACTAAATTAAAATTAAAGTGGATCAAAAATCTAAACATTAGCTGGGTGTGGTGGTGCACGCCTTTAATCCCAGCACTCGGGAGGCTGAGGTAGGTGGAGCGTTGTGAGTTCGAGGCCAGCTTGGGCTACAACGCGAGCGCAAGGCCGGCCTGAGCTACATAGTGCGACCCTGCCTCAAAAAAAACCAGGGCTGGGGAGTTTGGCTCAGCAGCTTAAGCGCCTGCCCTGGCAAGCGCGCGGTTGTGAGTTCAATCCCCAGTGCCGCAAAAAAAAAAAAAAAAAAAAATCTAAACATTAAAACAGAAATAATAAAGCTTTCGGGAAATAAAAAAGGTAAAACACTCTTAAGACATAGCCGTAGGAGAGGATTTTGTAGACAGAATATTAATCACACAATAAATAGCAACAAGAATCAACAAATGAGATTGTATCAGACTAAGAAGCTTCTAGACAGCAAAAGAATCAATCAGGAAAGTGAAGAGACAACTGCAGGATGGGAAAAAAAATTTTACCACCCATTTCTCAGAGAATTCATGTCTAGAATATACAAAGAACTCAAAAAACAGCAAACCATCTAAAATTAAAGATGCAGTCAAGAATTGGACTAGAGAAATAAACAGATGCTTCACAGAGGAAAAAATACAAATGGTCCCCAAATACATGAAAAAATGTTTAATATCTCTGAAATTCAAAATAAAACAGTGCTAAGATTCCTAATAGGAATATTACATTAAGAAATTGGGAAATCAAACAATAACAAATGCTGATGTGGCTGTGGTGAAAGAGGAGCCCTCCTGCGTTGTTGGTGGAAATGCAAACTAGTACAATCATTATGGAAGTCAGTATGGTGATTTCTCAGAGAACTGAAATTAGAAATTCCATAGGATCCAGCTATCCCAGTGGATCTTCCCCAAAGAGTTTACATCATCATACTACAGTGATACAAGCATACTAGTGTTTATAGCAGCACAATGTGTAACAGCTAAATCTTGGAAGCCCATTCCATACCCAACATCAGACTATTGGATAAAGACAGTATGGTATCAATATATAATGGAATACTGCTCAGCTATAAAAATGACAAACGCGACACATCTGTAGGAAAATGGATGCACCTGGAAAATATAATGTTGGGTGACATAAACTAGATACACAAGCTTAAATACCACATGACATCTTGCATTCGATTGAGGCAAAGTACAAAATGGATAGAAAAGGATGAAGGGACAGATCTCTAATAATAGGGAAGTGGGCCAATGGAACAAGGGCGAGGCGTGAAGAAGAGGGGAAGGAAAGATGAGAGGAATAAAGAAATGCCATGTACAGAAACCGAGTCACCCCAATTAATGTAAACATTATGCGCCATAACGTGAGCTAAAACAAACAACATCTACCAGTATGCAAAAGCGAGTGGGGGCCTTAAGGAAGAGCAGGGAGGGAGAGTGAAGGGGAAGGGGATTTGACAATAATAAGCTGTCATACGTACATGTATCCACTCCTCAAGATGGTGATTGCAAACTGCATGACTTGCAAACATGCACTAATAAAAGAAAAACTTTGGAGGCGACACATTCAAACCATGATGATTCTGTATGACGCATGAGGACTGTAAAGATATCTACAGTACTGACTACTAAATTAACTAAAAAGCTGTTTATTAAATACATTTCTGTATTCTGTGCTGCAAACAGAAGAATCAATTTTGCCTTTACATTATTCATTTACATACATTTCACTACATAAATTATAGAAAGGCAAAGAACAATAACACTTGTAAATGAAAGGAAGGAAGTGAACTGGAAAAGTGAGACTAGCAATAAATAGCCTCAGGGGGAATTTGGAGGGAAGTGGAACTTAGTTCTCCAAAAATAAATGGAGAAAGAGCTTTCTGGAAGGAAGAAGTATGTAGTCCCAGGCATTGTGTACCTCAAGGGAATTTGTATCTTGTATAAGATTGTGTAACATAACTTCGAGGAACTCGGCAGAGGCCCTCAATAACCTTGACAAGGGAACTGCAGTGGAGTACTAAAGTCAAAAATCATGGTAGAATTAATTTACAACGCATGGAAGTGGAGAAAGTGGAGCATTCCAGGTAAACAAATCATATAGGCACATGTTTGGTTTTCCTGGGAACAGGAACACAGAAAACCAGGAAGAGCTCTAGGAAGATACGGGTCAGTGAAGAACTTCCAGGGTCATTTTGGGACAGATAGCTTCCTTTTAAAAGGAATACTACTAAGACAGTGCTTCTTAATATTTTTGCTTAAGCCCTTTTAAGAAGCTGTTTCCTAAGCCATACTCTTTCCTGAATCAGGGGAAGTTGGCAACCAGACATCTGTATTTTTGTCAGGCGCCTCCAGTGATCCACACGCCCACCACAACTGTGCAGTTTACACTCTGCAGAAATACAATTACTCCCGATAACAAAGTGCCAAATACAAAAGATGAACTGTGTACTTTAGACAGGAAAATTTTTGAAAATAGTCACGATCGTAATTTTACTTGTACTGTATCCCCAGGGATTTCAAGGATAAAGTGCGGATTTTTCTAGAAATAGAATGCAGAGTTTATGGCCTCACACATTTTTCCTGCGAGTTCCTTGGCACCGGTACCAAGCCAGAGCACCTGAGATGCAAGTGCTCTCTCCCCACTAAGACGTTTTCTTTTCTAGATAAGAGCAGTTCATTTTCTTTCTCTATTTCCAGCATCAGACTCTGTCACAAACATGGGATAGTGGGGAGTTGCAGTTACCCACACTTCCCTTTTGCAGTTATGCACATTTCCCTTACTTCCTAATTATATTCTTAGAATTGCCACGCTTCTTTCCAACTCTTCTCTCCCCCATCAAAAAAAAAAAAAAAAAAAAGCTTAACTTCTCTAGGAAGGTGCTCTTAGTTTATATCTAGTTCTCTTGGTTTGTGTCCATTCTCTAGAACTTCTCCATGATTTCTTATTTTTTATTATCCAAGTACAGTCCTTTTAGTTTATGTATAGCAGTTTAGATAAGCTTGGAAAATCACAATGTTCTAGGTCCAAGTTCCACCTCCTGTGCACAAACATACCACATTGCTTCCAAATTTATTTCTCCTTTTGTAAAATGGGATCAATAACATATGCCTTTCCATGTTAATCATTAATACTCTCACAAATTTATAATTTTACTTGAGAGGATATAATTATGCAATGAGCAGTCTTTTAAACCAAAACATTTGATTGAGGGGGAAAAAACGACCTGATGTGTTGTAATTGCATTATGTCTTTTATTTAATGTTTCATCACCTACATTAATAAAATCATCTCAAATTTTTCTTCTCTGAAAGTTTATAATTTCCAATAAGCTCAATGCCGTTTAAGTAATTAAAGTGTCACTAATCTTTCACAGAGAAAGAAAGTAAAATAAAATAATTTTGGGCTAATTACATGCAATCACTTTGAAAATCTGCCTTTTGCCCCATGAGTTTTCTGTTTTTTAAACTTAAGCCAAAGTATAGTAGCTGACTTTAATAATTGTTTATATTACTCCATCCTTTCAGATTAAAATAATTATGGAGGCACGAATTGTGAAGTAAGTTTTATGAGCACAAAAATTCTTGTGAGTAATAATAAGTTTGAATATGTATGTTTTAGTTACTTTTATTGTTCATACAAAATACCCATCACAAATGGGAAAGGTTTACACAGATTGTAGAGGCTCTGGTTCATAATTGGCTGGCTCCAAAGCAGGGTGGCATACGGCAGGTGGGTAACCATTCATGGTAGAGGAAGACAGCAAAAGCAACAAGAAAGGAGGGGAGAGCAAGTCCTTTGTCTCCCTTATATGGTATGCAGGCTACCTGACCTAGAGCAGGTGTAGTATTTATACCCTTAATCCTAGACAGAATTTTGCCAAACCAATCAATGGACTGATTTACTAATCATCCACCTTGGTTCCAACATAGCACACTGGATTCAGCCACCTCTGAAAAAGCCCTTTGACCACATAAGACTTTGAGGAAATGTCTTGACACAAACCATACCAATGTATGAGCATCATATTAAAATTTCCACTCATATTGTTAGAATGGAAAAAAACTTAATATCAATAACTACATGTGCTTAAATTTAAATAATTATTAAGAAAATAACAAGTGTCAGCTTTCCTCTAACAAAAATTTCTCAAATTTATTCTGTAGCAATTTTCAAGTGATTATTTCAAGAATTAAAAGGTAAGCAATTTGACCTGGATCCATGACTTGATCAAACTGTTAAAAATGCATATTTTGAGTCTTTTATTAAGTATATCTGTATGTGCATATCTTCAAAACTTCTCCAATTAATTCTGAGCAGAATAGTCTAACCTAAATCCAGTAGCACTAGCAATTTGCATAAATCACATGGGTTTCACAACATTCCATGATTGGGTATTCACGCATCTGTGAACCATGGAATTGTAACAATTAACTACATTTGAGAACCAGTGGAAGGTTTGAAAGCCACATGAAACTCCCACTTTGGCACACAATATTGTCTGGCATGAGCTATTTCTTATCCTGTTGGTCACTTTTTTCCTTAAAACTAAGACAATGATATATGCATGACAAGCATTTCTCTGTAATTAGTAGCACTTACATAGCTCTACCATATAATTAGAAGTACCGGCTAAAATGTGTACTTCTGTAAGGAACAACCACATAATTATTATAGATATTTCCATTTTCAGGTCTCAACTTGATTGACTATACAATATGGTACATGAATAATTTTAGCTTTTTGGAGGACAAAATGCCAAATTACAAACAGCACAACAAGGTTTCATCACGTTAGCAGAAAGAACAATCAGATGCTTTGCCCATTTTCCCATCTGTAAACTCAAGTAGCACATTTTTTTTCTGTTCTAAAATATCCTCATACAGTGGTCTTTGTCTTGCATTACAAATGCAAAGCACGCAAATTGGTTTCCCCTACGAGCTCACAAACTCACTGACATATGGGGCTGGCCTCTACCCTCTGTTCGTACTTCACATTGAACAGAGAATTGCCTTCAGTGTTGCAAAAATTAACAATTTACAAGGGATTGAATGAGTGATGCGGGGCACAAGTGGAAGTACCTGCCACTCCCCTGCATTTCTGTAAATGTACTTTGGGATGGAAGAAATACTTCTTTTTATACAAGTGTTCAATTCCTAAAGACCCTTTTCCTTTATATTTTCTGTGCACCTCCATTGCCCCTTTGACATCCCTCATTTGGCAGAGATAATAACTACTTCAATGGAGACTGAGAATGCAGCCCTTCCCTTCACAGCATTAAGTTTTAAGTTTGTTTGTGTTGAGGATGTGACTGTTGCTCCAGTGCTGTGTCCTGGGCTGTGCACAGACAGCACAGAGTGTGCTCCATAACTGGACGTGTGGGGTTTGAAGAGCCACGCCATTAGGTAGTGCATTAGCAGGGCCTCTCCAAAAGGAGCTCTGAGCATGATGAGATCCTGGAGTGCCCAGACCTGCACAAACAGCTGCCTCGAGATGCATTTGCTTGCACTGTCTTTGTCTTCTCTGATGTTTGCAGATGATGTGCGTGTCTTTCGATTGATTCCATTTGGTTGGCTCAATGAGTAAATCCAGTGGGCTTTGTTCACTGCATGGAGACAGTACGGGATTATAATGCAGTGTTACTGCTGCTTACAAAGACATCGCACGTCACAGTAAATTTCACCACATTCAAAGGGGAGAGATATTCAGAGACATGTTACCTATTAGTAAATTGCACTTTGAATCCTCTACAAAGTTCATAAATATAAAATATCCATTGTGAAACATTTGTAAATACCTTTTCTCCCACCAAGAAATATCTTACATTAAATTATCTAGGTATATCAACTCAAAATTTCTTTGCTGGATTATTTTTCTGAATATTTGCCTCATTTCTGCATATCACTTATGTGTTGAGTGGCCCATGAAATATGACAAATTCCTGAAGACTGAACCTGTCTATAGCTAACTTTTAAATTTTACTTATAGATTTTCAGATTTAATTACATGTTATTTGTTTATTCTCAAAGGACATGTTTCTAAATTTTAAATTATCTATTGGATAAAAACAAAATTCAGTTTTATCAATTTCATTTGCTTATCATCTTTCTCCTCTATCAAATTATTTCCCAATACTGTGAGCTTCTTAAAAGTGTTGCCCTTTGATCTAAAATCATTTCTTTAATGGGTTTACCACTTTTCCCTCCCATTGAGACTTTTTCTAAACTCTGCTGATCAAATTTTCTTCAGTCTAGTTTCCTATGATTTACTTTTAGAATGTCCCTACACATCATTGTAACTATTATTGTTTTTCCTGTAGAAATTCATTTTGGAAATTTTCTTGTTAGTGGTCATTGAATGACATCAACATGACTTTACTAAAATGACGTAGTGCAATATCGAATGAAAAAGAGTCTTATATGAAAGAACAGTGCAAACTCTTCACCAGGAAGACACTAAACGATACACATAAAATTCTAGTAAGGAAGTATGAATAACCAGTGCCCTTGTCCTTAGTGCATAGTGAGCTAGAAAAATATAAAATAAAGACAATTCTTAAACTCAATTCTATACATTGTTGGTCAAGATAAAAATGAAGATAGAGCCTTTTTGCAAATCAATTTAATTTTTGGGAAAGTCTCAGAATTGTTTATAAAATTTGACTGATTTATTCCTTTTCTGGATATTCTTGGAAGGCTCTAAAACATTGTACTATCTATTTATACATATGGCAGTGTTGATTAGGAAGTGTTTGAAAATGTTCACATTAACAAAAACACCCAAAATGTTCATAACCAGATGATTCTTGCTACATATCGGGAAGCAATGCAGCACTACTGTTAAGAGACCAGGGCGGATTCTGTCTATTTTTGAAGGTCAGTTCCAACACTTGTAACAACTGCATTCCTTAGTACTTTCTGCTTAGTAGTCCTGAACCAGAAACAGTACTACAGCTATACAACTATGCCACCTCAAGACCTCCAAAATGAAAAGACCACAAGAAAGCTTTTAATCTGGCTGGCAGAGAGACATTTGCTCCCAGGTCATTTGAAATGGGATCCTGGCATATTTACCTGGACTTTCAGACACCCAGGTCACTCATCATTTTGCGTGTCATCCACAGGACAAAAATAAGTCCCTGTCTCTGTTTCCCCAGACAGGAGTTATCTTGGTTGCACATCTATTCTGTATGAGGAAAACATCCCACAAAACTAAGGTCCTTCTGCTGATTCCAGGTGACTCCAAATAGTTACTTAAAATTTAATTCCTCACCGTTTCCCCTTTTCTGCCTTCAGGAGACTGATGAGAATATTCAGGCAAAGGGCGTCTGTCACCTTAAGCTAGGGGAGCAAAATTCACGTTACATTCATGTTAAGCTTCTTAGGACTGGTAAAATTACTTGATCTAAATTTTTAAGATAAAGATCAATATGTTAACTTTGTTTTTCTTTAAATATCTGTGTTTTTCTAAAACCACCCCATGATGATTTGCATTAATTTTTCTACTTCTTAATTCTGACATTTTTTGGCAACTTTTATCTGAAATGCTTTAAGATAGAAATTGAAGTCCTTTAAATTTTGAATATGTATTAATCCACAAACTCCAATATTGCAATCAAGCCGTAAATTAATTTATTTTCTTTGGGTGAGCTGCAGCTTCCTCCAAACTCTTCCACTTACGCCTTTCACTGTAGCCCCTTTTTGGGGCAAGGAGGTGCAGAAAGAAAGGACACGGTGTGTCGGGGCCCTGCTCATGCTTTCTCCTCCCTGCTGACCACTGTGAACTCATCTTCACAAAGCCACTGAAAGGGAAAGGTGGAGAAAAGCTGCCTCAATGGTCTTGTTCTACCGCAGACCATGTGACACAAAACCAAATCAGTGACCTCTCCAAGACCAGACACAAGCTTGGACTAGCTCAACCTGAACCACGGCTGTCTACAGCCAAGTGCTCAGTAAATGCTGAATGTGAGTGACAGTGTGTATTGTCTCAGCTCTACGCAGCATTGTAAGGGCAATCGAGACAAACAAGAAATTCCTTTCTTGTTTGAAAAAGAACTAATGCTAAAAAAATACACAACTACTGTACAAATTGAAAGGACATGCTTTGCTTTGCTGAAAATGAACCAAGCATTCACAGTTGGTGAAAGTCACGACTCATGAGTGTCATTCATTGTTTGGAAGTCACGGATGCCACCTCTCCCTGCTTCAGCTGGTGCTGAGGATGCTATGTGGGTGGTAACCGCACAGGTGAGCAGGGGTGTGCCACCGTGTGCAGGCAACAAGTCCTCGCCGTGTGAGTTTTTCTACTCAGTGAAGTTTACTTGCAACCTCAGAATTAAAACTTGAAGCTAGGTATGGTGCACACCTGTAATCTCAGCACTCTGGGAGGCTGAAGCAAAAGGATCCTAAGTTTCAGCCCAGCCTGAGCAACTTTGTGACTTAGGGAGAACCTGCCTTAAAATAGAAACAAACAGGCCAGAGCGGGTATATCTCAGGGCACACTGCCTGCCTGGCAAGCATGAGGTCCTGAGTTTGATTCCCGGTTTAAAAAAAAAAAAAAAAAAGGGAAAGAAACAGACAAAAAAGAAGCAAAGGATGTAGTTCACTGCGAAATCCCTGGGCTCAGCCCTCAGCACCAAAAATATGCATCAGTATTTGAGCTGCTTCCACAGTGATCCCTGCCTGTTCTCCGAGCAGGGACACTTCTGAATCACCTGAGTGTCCCCTTCGCGGCTGAGGTCGAAGGCAGCAATGCTCTGTCCCTTTGTTTCAACTCATCATTTTGTAAACATGTGTCTGCTCCCTGGTCTATTGAATACCACATTATTTTTCACTTTTGTGCTTCTCATCAGTGATTTCTTCCTTTAAAACAGACCCGAGAGGCCTGGTGAAGTTGGGTGTGGTGGTCTTAGTCACAAAGCAGGCTGTGACAACTACTTATGGAGAAAATACGTGCTCCCAAGACTCACCCGTCAGGCCTGAGTTCAGTGTCGGTGAATTCGTGATGTGGTATAGTCAGAAACAGAGAGAACATTTACTGCCCTGACCCAGGGGCTGCTACCCTAAGTGGTGAAGCAGTGTGCAGAGTTATGTGATGGAACTGTGGAAAAATGGCCACATTTGTAGGTTGCCAAGATGATGACTGATTGAAAACCAAAGTTGGCAGCACCACTGTGGAACATAACGTCAAGGAATTGTACGATCTTGTTACTCAGAGTCGGAAATACACTAGAGGAGGATCTCAGCTGGCACTGCCTGGCTCCCGCGTTTATGAGGTGATACGGGAGGACAAACACTCTTCGCCCGCCAGCACAGCTTCCACACATCAGCAAACTAGGGGAGAACTGTCAAGGTACCAACTACTTAAAATGTAGGAAAATAACCATGTGAAACAGCAGGTTTTCACCCGTGATGAGTTTGGCTTGTTTTATAAGGACCTTGGCAGACAACGCTATGTAATGCAAATGGTGTTTTGGTTGATGAAAATGTACCACCAACCGGGACCTTGCAGGAAACTGATTCTGTATTCACTGACTCAGCAATCTCACCAGCCATGCAGAACACAGCCGCCACAGATGATGAGGACCCGCTACGGACATGTGTTTGTACTAAAGCAAATGCTAACGATATTAATTTACTGCTACTTCTCTTACAGCTAACGTGTTCATATGAGTGAGAGTGAAATTATGTTTACTTCATTATGGATATTAAGATACTACAGAGATGTAATCTCTATACAGTAAATAATACTATGTAAGTCATATATATATATATTTTAAACTTGCATTATTACTTTTTCATTCATGTTACACATATAATTTCCTGATTTTAAGAAATTATATTTGAAGTAGGTTATATTAAATACGAGTCTCACTGAAGGATTATAAAGGAAACACCAGAAAAACCATTTTGGCTTTGGTAAGATTAAATACGTGCCTTAACAAAACAAGGTAGATTATTCATGCAGAAAAAAGACTCAAAATTTGACTAAATATAATGAAAAACTTAAAAGATGATTATAGTGAGGTAAATTTGGCAGTAGAGAAAGATTATTCAATAAGGAATAACTGGACAACAATACACCATCTGGAAATAGAAAATTTAGAATCTTAATGCAAGTCTTGTATCAAAATAAATTGCATATGATATATGCACATGAAATCTACAGTAATATAAGACAAAGGAAATTTGAAATTATCTTTGAAAGAAAAAACTGAGTAACTTAAAAGCACTAAAGAAAGACATTGAGTTTATAAAAATTTAAACTCTGACACAAATCATATTAAAAAAACAAACCATCAAATAGTGATAAAACTTTTGCTGATTAGATTAAGAAATACAAAATTGAGCATTAAGAACTTGTATTGACAAATCAAAATTTGTTCTCACAATGATGGTGGAGTTCATTTTCAGAATTTTTTCTAAAGAATAGTCAGTGTTTTGTCTTAGTGATTTTGAAATTAGAGATATCTCAAGTGAACAATTTCTGAAATCCATGCTATACACACATATGGGCACACAAACATATATTCTTTGCAACCTAATTTTATAACACTGGACTATTAGAGGTAAGAGATATAGGAGTTAGCAATAATTAATAATATTGTTGGGACTTTATGCTATAAAACTATTGATCAGTTAAAATAAAATACCAAATAAGAGAGATTGATGATATAAGAGTGGAAAACTAAATGGTGAAGAACTTCAGAGTGCATAGGTAAATTATGAATAGTGGTGACGTGCAAGAGAATAACGTACCAGTGAAAGACAGAGGCGAGCTTTCTCTCTGATAATAGCAGGAAGGAAAAAAGTGAATCTACAGAGAGTAGACAGAACTCAAACCCTGTGGAATATTCTTTATGAAATTTGAGGTAGATTATCTGATGAGGGCTATGAAAATGAGCATTGAGGGGGATGCTCATGACATCACAGAAATGTGTTCCCCAAACACACAATTTTCACTGCTTTTACTCTTTGCTATAAAAGATATAGAATAAAAGGAAAGGGCAAGTAATCATTCGGCTGCAACAAGGAAAGTAAAAGCGTAACTTCTACAGGATGTCATACTAATTAGGTATGAATACTTGATATTTGCAAAAAGATCCAGAGATGATGAAAGACTGCATAAGGAGAGAGATGGAGCATATTTCTGCCAAGAAAGGTAAAATGGAACTCTCTACACTTCTGGTAACATTCGCCCCAGCCAGAGCGGTCAAAGCACTACCTGTATAGGCCCTTCCCCTTTGTCCCCTCCCATATGTCAGGAGGAGGATTGATTCTTTCAAGAAGACAAAACAAAGCAAAACAAGCAAGAGTGAGTGATGCTGAATTTGAAGATAATATATAACAGTGAGATAAAGAATAAAGGGTAAGTGACAAAAATAAAAAACCTAACATTTGCCTGAGCATATTTTAAATGAATAAAATAATGGATAGTCAGACTAAAAGGAAAGTTTGTATTATGACTGGTTAATTCCAAAATAAATCAATGAGAGAGCAGAAGAAACAAAACACATTATAGTAGAAAAAGAAGAAGGAATTCCTAATTAGCAGAGACAAGTACTTTAAACTCACAATCATAAAGTTTCCAAAAACTAGTCAAATGATAAGAACTATTAAAAGTAAATATATGACAGACAAAAATTCAATACATGTTTGACAGATAAGATTGAGAAGTTCTCTCTAAAAGTAACAAAACTTATAATGAAGAAATATGAGAAAAAATGCAAAAGTAGAGACAAATGTTTGTAATCCTAAAAACGCATTCTAGAAATACAAAATAAAAAGAAAGGAAATATTTGTTTTTCATGTGTTAGAATAATCATTGAAAACTAAGAAACATGTGTCTCAGTCAGAAAGGATAACTATATACCTAAGAATATAATTGTGAAATACCAGACCACCTCAGACAAAAACATGTTGAAACTTCAAGAGATTTCCTACAAAGGAAGGAATCATCCTCCTCAATGCAACACTTGGAAATCAGAAAAAAACAGGGACAAGGCTTTAAAATTCTGAGTTGAAGAGTTTGAATTCTAGACTTTTATACCCAGCCAATTATCAAAGAGCTGTGAGAAGAAAACAAAGACATTTTTAGACATGTAAGAACCACAGAATGTGTCTGTTTCTTACAAAGTTGCTGGCAATTGTGTTGCAGGAAAATTAAGAGGTAAAACAAGAAAAAAAAATCTTTAAACTTGAAACTATCCAGGGACGTGCAATAGGGTAAGACTGGCATGCTATCTGTGCAGTGTTCCAGGAGACTTCGGAAGAGTGAAATTTCAGCTCCTCGTGATCCTGCTCAGAAGCAGCAGCAGCATTAGGAATACATATTCCTGGGCCATTAACATGTGATGAAAATTCATTAATGAAGCACGAGTAGCTTTCTCAAGACAGCTACCTCATCAAAAAAATAAAAGAAAAACTCCAGCAATTGTACGAGTTAATGTAATTGAAATTATGATCTTTTTGTTACTGGACTGTCAAGTATTTAGCTTTCACTTTTATATGTAATTATATCCTGATACTCACCAAATAGTTATTGACATGTAATCTATTTTAAGTAGGACAAAATTCTAACAATAGATAAATAATAAAGTGCAATCATATGGTATGGGTTTTGAAAGTCATAAGATAATTTTGAAAATTTACATAATTTTTTCTTAAACTGTTCTAAGGAAAGAGTGAGACTCTATTCATTAGCTCCAAATATTGAGATTTTTATATGCTGTGTGTATTTAATAAATTCTAAATTGTGCACTAAATTTTCTGCTTAAAAACATCACAGTCAATGATTCTTTGAGGTTATCAAGACAAGAAAATGTTTCTCTATTTTCTATCAATAGTAATGCTTCTTCTTTTTCTTCCTCTTTCTGCTGTGTGCTTACAAGTTTCCAGGCTTAAATCCAGGGAGGCATTAAGACACAGAGAAAATGAGTCTCAAGCCATATAGTTTTGGCAGAAGTTTTATTTTTATTCTGCTGTTACCAGAGCTCGATGATACTCTATTGAATCTTACATTTCTCTTCATATCACTGAAAAGTATAATATGTCAGATGGACTCTGAGGGCAATTTTATGAAGAAAAGAAACTACATGAAATTGACACTTTTTGGTCTAAACATCTGTTATTGGTGTTCTGCTAAGTCATAAATCTGCTTTACACAAGAACAACTGGTTTTTGCTCTTGCTAGAACTGCAGAGTTAAAACAGCAATGGGAGAATGAGTTGAATTCTGTGCTTCCTTGCACATCATGAAGTAAATTGTCAATGAAGTAATTCCTAAGAAGCTGTACTAGTCCTCCCTGTGTGAGAAGCAGCAAGAGCAACTTGAATTTTAAGGTCCCAAACTGAGTCTCTGGTGCTGGCAGTTACTAAAATCACCATTTCCTACATAAATGTGAAACATTACTGTAAAATGTACTGAGAAAGAATAAGTATAGACACCTGCAATCATATTCTTTTTGAAGTGTTTTCTTAACTTGTACTGCATTCGGGCATATACCTTTATTTCTCCCTTTATGCTAATACTGTCCATGTCTCTCTGGATGTTTGCTTCAGTTCTGGCACTGATGTAAGTCTTATATACTGATAACATGTGACACACACTGCAATCTTAAGTCCTTTAGTTTCCAAAATAATAGATTCGTGTGTTCTGCATCCACCCATCATGTACTTTTTCAAGTAAAGGTCAGCAATACTTTTCAGGTATTTGTCATTTTTTTCAGTTTCATGGTGTTCTGAGCATATCAATAACAAAACACAGAAGATTTATTTCACTATTAGATGATTATATTTTTCTTTTATCCACCAAAACAATGAGTTTATTTAGTTGATTCCTGAAAGTAGGTACATATTTTGCATGTAAATGCTTCAGTTATAAAGTTCACAACTATTCTGAATACACGGTCTGTTTTATTTGCATAACATTATCCACACTTCTCTTTACTAATTTATGTCCATATTATTTTGTTCCATATAAATATCTGTGGCACGGGGCATGTCTCCCATGCCTCTAAAGTCAGCACTCTGGGAGACTGACAAAAGAGGATGGCAAGTTGAAGCTCAGATGGTGCTCTAGAATTGCTATACAAATAAGTAGATAAATAAGGGCTGGTGATGTAGGTATGAAGGTTCTGGGTCCAGTCCCTAATACCTCCTCAAACCCTGCGTCGATTGTCACAGACTGACACAGAGGGATGTCCAAAACGTAATTATGAGTCAGTAAAGGATTCCGTATAATCAGTAGTTACAATGTAATATGCATGCATATGTCTGACAACTTTGAAGAAAATGTGAATTCTCAGTACTTTCAATTTCTCAATTATTGACTTTATATACTTACTGAAAATAAATTTAGAAATGATTGAGTCAGTTCAAACTACATGTTCAAAACCAAATATTGATTCTTTAGAAAGTAGCTTCTATTCCAGCAAGTATTGTTTTCAAGTCAGTGTCATTATGAAATGCTTAAAGCCTCTATTGCTTGAAAGACAAAGGAGTATAAAGAAAGAACACACATGGGATACTGTATTTCTAAAAACAGTCCTGCAACAATATGATGTAAACAATGACTGCTAGCTTATCTCTGTAAGAATGTAATAACAGACATTAAAATTCTATATGGCTATTTCCAAATGCAGGAGCAGGAAAACACTGAATTTGCTGAACTAGTCCTTTGACAAAAATAGCATAGGTCACTGTCCTTATATTGTTCAGACAGCAGAACAATACTATGTCTATGTCCAGTGTCTAATAGTGCCGAGTAGTCACACAAAGGACCTGGATCTGCAGAACATGTCCTTGACCTGCCATTAAAGTCTCATTGTTTCTCCTACTGCCACTCAGGTTTGTAACTCAGAGGCAGCCCACCACTCCTCAGACACATGATGTGCTTTTATGCCCCATGCTCCAATTGGTACAAGAGTTGGGCATGAGGATTCCTCCAAATGTCAGTAAAACAGGAAAGTAAAATCGTCCTGGGAGATTCAACTGTAAAGTCAACATGTAAAGAAGAAAATTCAATTAAAAGAGCCTGAAAGCTTCCAGGGCCAGAAGGATTTAACTTTAAAGGATTAAATGTATTAACATATCTAAAGAAAAACTATTGGAATTCAGAGGAACTATGAGAGAGAACTTCAGTAAGCTTGAACTTGGAAAGCAGTGTGGCAGAGTTCAAAAATTAACAAAGAAAGTTTCCAGGGAGATAATTATTAGGAGCATCTACCAAAAAAAAATTACACACACACACACACACACACACACACACACACCTGTCTGTATCTAGCCATTCATCCATCATTGTCTAGCTATCAATCTCTGTTTCTATCCATCCTTTCATATAAACATACAGACCAGATGGCTCAATATCTGCTTTAAAATTGATTCAGCCATTCTGAAGTGGGTGGGATAGAGGATGGAAAGTACATTTAAATTTTAAAATGTTTAATGTTCTACCTTTAATCTGTACTTTACATATATATACATATATATACTTTACATATAAACACCGCATGTATCAAATACATGTATATACATATATATACACATATATTTATATTTCCTTCACTTATGCACATAGACATTTTTTGTCCCCTAAAATACAACTATTTGCATAAGTGTGTTACCTTTCCCATCTCTGGGCAAAATCAAGTATTTGACACTCACAAAGAAGCAGAGAGCTAAATTTAATTTGGCTCATGGTTTCAAAGGTATTAGTCCATGGTTGACTGGCTCCAAAGCAGGGAAATCATGGTGAGAGGACACGGTGAATGGAGACTAAAAATGCATACTCCAGTAACATGATTCTTCCAAAAATGGCCCTGCCTCTTAACAGCACACTTAGCTCTGACACATGGATGGATGAATGCACTGAGGTGTGCAGTCTCCCTATGATCTGGTTATCCTCCAAAGTTCCACCATAAGGCTTTGGAGGAGTCTTCTATGTCTAATGCATAACAATGAGACTTCCAATACTTATTACAATATTAAAGAAAATAGTATTTTTTTGGTGTAACTCATATATTCTTGCTCACTACTGAGTCTATGCATGGTTCTTAAACAAAAATATCTTCATGTCTTTCCATTTATGATGAAATTCTGTGTTTAATTCTTAAACAACTTTAATATAAAATTTATAGCCCAATATTTTGCACAATTTGTATCTTTATAGACGTTTGTATGGTAATGCGTAAGATGGTAGATGATAGATAGATAGATAGATAGATAGATAGATAGATAGATTTGTTAAATGTCAGAATAGAATTTTATGTCTTCAGTTCTGCAGTTGTCTTATTTTAGTTTGTTTTCAGTAACTGTTTTCATTTTTCCGGACTAAAATTCTGTGCATACCTGTAAGGTGACTTATAATTGTCTGTTAGAATTTTACTGGTTCAGCCCCATTTCCAAGAGTCTTTGAGTCTTTGTGAGTGACCTTGTTTCTCTTAGCACAGTGCTGTGGTAAGACAAGGTAACGCAAGGTAAACCCTGTGTTTCTGGGTTGGTGGACTAACTAAAGAGCATCAAAGTGCCTTCATACTAGTTAAGATTCACTGTCAACCCTCTTTAGCTAGCCCCAGTGTAGAAAATCTCAGGTTGTCTCTTTTTAGAGAAATTCCTTATTAACAGACATCATCCTTTTGCAAGAGCTAGAATCAAATGACAGGATATGGTACTTGGAAAAATACCTTTTTATTTTTTAAAAAAGATGTCAATGAACACATTTGAGACCTTGCCTATGGTCATAGAGTGTGATTCCTCCAAACCTCTACAACTGCTAGTCCCCTAGTGGAATTCCTTTATGCATAACCTCCTTAAAAACTTACTCAAATTTTGTAAGTTTGGGAAGAAATTGTCAGGTTTTTAATGAAGATCCTTATAACCAGTGAGGTCCCAATTATTTGTCTTCTTGAACTTTTTTTTTAGCAGAAATTCTATCACAGTTTGTTTCAGTTGTTGATACGTGTATCTCTATCACGAGACAGTAGCTGGTACTTCTATTGTGAGTCACAGTGACCACGATAGATTGATGTATTCTAGGTGCTCAGTGTTTATTACTGCACCAATGTTGGTGAGCGAATGCATGGATTGTGAATGAGTGCATTAGGAAAGACAGTCACGATTTAAAACAGCCTTTCTAATAACTATGCAAATCATTTTGAGATACTTTAATTTTTATATATTGATAGCAACCATCATGAGATAAGCTCAGTTTAATTGTTGTCAAATTTTTGCCCCATATTAATATACTTTTGAGTAGCATTCATACGTATGATAGTCCCTTTGCTTCCTGGTGGAAGAATACAAAGGAATCAATGACATCTGACATCTAATAGAGAACTGTCTGAAGCACAAATTCCTATGCCTACCAGTGTGTGTATAGCTGCTTGGCAGTTGCTATGCCTTGCCATTTTCCAGAGTAGCTGGCAACTGAATTAGATAGAAATATTATAGGCAGTCAGATAGGCCTGGACTCTTGAAGGAGCCAGTGCAGAAGCCCAGATACCTTGCAACTGTGGCTGAGACAGACACCTCTGCTACGGGCCAGACTTCAAGATAAATCAAATGTACCCATATACTTTCTAAGGTTAAACATCAGGGATTGTATTCTAAATAGGTCTCTATTTCCCTGAGAAAGCCAGGAGTCACCATCCCAACCCCCTACAGAAATAGTCACTGCTCATTAAGCAAGCCTGCTTGCTACCTGACTCGATTTCCCATTTGTCCCTGGTTTAATCAATTTTATCTGGGCAATTAATCCTATTGTTTGATCATAGTTCTGTCCCACCTCATGCCCATTGTGGGAGTTCTCATGTTTTCCCCACCCTAGACCTGCCTCACTTTGTGGTTTTGCTCTATAAAAGTTCCTAGAAAAGATGGTGTTTGGCAACTTACTTGGAACCCCTTCTTTCTGTGTCTCAGACTGAAGCTTTCTTTCTCTCAATAAATATATTCTGCTCTTTACCTACATTGTTCCTAAAATTCATTCTTCGATTTTAAAGAACACGAACTCCACTGGATATCTAGTAGATTGGAAGTTCCGTTCCCCTGTATCAGTTGTGCATTTCATAGTGAATTATTTCATGAAACGTAGCACAAATTAATAAAATATTTTATGTGTATCACAGAAAGGCCAACATTCCAGGTAGTAATTTCTCTATAGGGAAAATTTAGGTAAATATTTGCAATTTAAAGTAGCCGAGTTTTATACCAACGTGATCGTAGTGTGTTTAGCTATTATAAAAGCTGTAAATGTAAGGCTATGAGAAAAGTCCCCAGTGTGGATTGGCAAGATCACATCCCATAGCTAGGGAGGAATGTGCACTGTGGAGCCAATGTGACGCTCGGCGAATCCATGCTTTCAGCTCGCTGAGGCTATGCAGCTTTCAACTTGTTTTTACACCTGGTTAGAATATTATTGTTGGATTTTTTTAAATGCCTAATTTAAAACCTTAACAGCAGTTTGGACTATAAAATAGCACTGGTGTTATAACCTTGAGATGAGATAAGAATTCAACGAATCAGAAATGATGCATAGATTCCATGTTAGGAATTGCATAGGTTTAAAACATCAGGATGGTGAAGGTTTAAGGTATGTAATGAAGGATTTGCTATTTCCAAGCATTTTAAAAAACAGCTAAGGTTTGCCAGGAAAAAGACTGTTGCCAGATTTACTAATCTCTAGTCACTAAAACATTTTCTGAGTGCAGGGAATAAAGCTAGTCTTGAGCTACACCAGTTAATATGCTTGTGGGCTATTTCAGAGGTCTTGCTGGAGCCAGCCAACAATTATCCTAAAAACCAGAATTTTTATTTATTTCAGTAAGCCCAAACTCAAACACTCAGCCATGGTAACCTACTGCTCCTAAGTTTCAAATTTCTCTACCTCAAACAGATCTCATGTTTGAATTTTTAGGATTGTGGCATAAATTCTTACTATTCAGACTTGCTGAGGGCTTCTATGTAAAAGCTAAAATCATATGAAAAATTCAATGGGGATTAGAATAGAAAATGTGTCTCTTCTAACTTTCAAGCAGTGTATTATTTATTGATACTGCTTTTCTAGCAATAGTTAAATTAAAATACACTAACAATTCAAATTTAGAGATGGGGTGGAAAGTATAGTATAGTACCTTTTTGCTCAAGAATTGTTCTAAGTTTTATTTCCATGCATTTCCTTCTGTCTGTGTTTTCCTTCAGAAGCTTCTGAGGGAGAAAAAATGAGTTTTTAGGGTACCTTTGAAATGGATTTTCCCCATGAATTCATTAATATTATTCTCACAAGTGTATAAAAATATACTAAAGCTAGAATAGCAAATCACAAATTGTATAACTTTAATAAATGTTCAGTAACTATAATGTACTTGGTTATATAATATTTAACATTTCTCTAGTCTAGGGCAAGTACCTGTTTTGGGAATCTGCCACTTCAGCACAGTCTATTTTGATCATCTTAGTATTCCCTGTATCTCACCAATCATCCTCAGGACAGAAATTCTCCCAGTACTCTAGCTCTTGTCCTGGTCAGAGTGAGTGTGTGTTTTGGGGTAGCTGAATCAATCCATGAGTGGTAAAAGTTGAGCCATTCAAAGTTTTTTGGGTGTTTTTTTGAAATTTCTTTTAAACACCCTTCTTCCCAGGACTGCTGCCTGTGTATATGGAGATCTTGCCTGAAAATGAAACTGGCAATATTTAAAAGTGGAGAAAAATAAGTAGTTCATTTGCCACCTAAAAGGTAAATGCTTTTTGCAACTTACCATGCATGTCAACATTTTATAGTGATAGAATTAGGAAACTGAGTAGAAAATTTTGAGATATTGAAATGGGATGGCTTCCATTTGCAGGGTGCAGTTGACTTTTCCAGAGATGAGCTTCAGTCTAAACAGGTTCAGTAGGAAAAAGAGAAGAAAGAAAACAGCTTCAGATTCCCAGGAACACTTTCTGCTGGTGGTCAACAATCAACATGTACAAAAAAATCACAGTAACATATCTTTCACCATTGGGAAAATATGGTAAATCTCTAACTCAAAGCAGAGAGATAGAAGCAATGATGACTACTCATAGGATTTCACTGTAGAAGAAGGCAGAAAAATTTAAAAATGAGATATCAATTGAGTAATTATTTTGAGTACTTCTTATTTAATAAAGGTTGATGCTACTGCACTAAAAATTAAAAAGTCTACTTTAATTTGTCTGATCCAAACACCTCGACTAGTTCCTCTTTCAGAGACAGGGACCAAGATGGTACATGTATATCCGCGTTTACAGCTCCACAGTTCACAATAGCTAAGTTA